>SEYY01005507.1:52500-59154 GCA_009176605.1 Armadillidium nasatum
AAGTACGTCACGCAGAAATTTGGTAGCAAATGTACCATTGTTTTGCAAAACACGATGGTCTGTCAAGTATAAGTCAATTAGGATACTTTTTAGAAAATTTTAGCCAAATAAACTTATTATTAAAAAATCTCTTTTCTGATTCTGATGTAAAGCAAGCCACACGAACTGCAGCATGTCAGCTTTCATCAGCAGCTGCTTATACATTTCTCATCTGTATAATAATCATAACGAAATATAATTCATATTTGGAGCCTATAGCAAATATTCTTCAAACTAAAGTAATAAATTTGGATAAAGTTCATTGTCACATAGGAAAACTTTTAAATATTTTAAAAACCGATAGAAGGGAAAATAATGCCGAGTCAGGTTTTTAAAGGAATTTTTAAAAAAGTTAAGAATTTCTGTCAAGATTTTTTTTTACCACGTAGAGGATCAAAAAAAATAAAAAAAAAAAAAATCACAGCCTCAGGGACATCAAAAAGTTCCGATGAGAGTTGCAATATTTATACCTTATCTTGATTCTCTCATTTCATCTCCGAGTATAAGATTTTCGGAACACAATAAAACATCTAACCTTTTCTTTCCATTTTACACCCAGTTTGAATAAGAAAATTAAATAAAACTTTTCGTAAATTATGAAATATTTATAAATATTGGGCTTATGTGTGGATTATCATTTTATATTATTCAAGACTTTGAATACACTGTACTATAAGGTTATATATATATATATATATATATATATATATATATATATATATATATATATATATATATATATATATATATATATATATATATATATATATATATATATATATATATATATATATATATATATATATATTATATATATATATATATATATATATATATATATATATATATATATATATATTATATATATATATATATATATATATATATATATATATATATATATATATATATATATATATATATATATATATATATATATATATATAATATAATATATATATATATATATATATATATATATATTTATATATATATATATATATATTAATATATATTATTAATATTATTATTATTTATTTTATTTAAATCATACGAAGTAAAATGTTGAGAAAAACACTTTTCCAGTTAATAAAATTTCTTTCGAACGCATTAAAGAACAGAAATTTACGCCAATATATCTTGATGTTATTCCACAAACTCACAATGAAATTTATATGTAATTTTTTTTAGTATTATTATTATTTAAAGTATTTATGTTTACACTTTCCAAACTTGTAGATGAATTTTAAGAATTTATTATATGTAAATAGTTATGCAAGATCTAGTTTTAATTATATTATATATATATATATATATATATATATATATATATATATATATATATATATATATATATATATATATATATATATATATATATATATATATATATATATATATATATATATATATATATATATATATATATTAGTGATGGCATCCGCATGTGCATCAAAATTAAAATCCGAATCCGCATCCGCATCCGCACTTTTGAAAATTCAACATCCGCATCCGCACTTGACGAAAATTATATATCCCCATCCGCATCCGCACTTGAACGAAAATTATATATCCCCATCCTCATCCGCATCGCAAATGAGAAAATATAACATGCGATCCATCACTAATTATATATATAATATATATATATATATATATATATATATATATATATATATATATATATATATATATATATATATATATATATATATATCATACAAAAGATGGAATTTATGAAAATACTTTTCCATTTTAATTTATTCCCAAAATTCCAAGTGGTAGTATTAATTAACGAGTGTCTCACTAATACCTTCAGACAAACTCTTCATTTTCCTACTGTGCCCAAACAAAAAGTATGTACTTAAAACTTCGGTATATAGGATCACATACATTTCAACAATAGGAATATTCTTGCTATAATTGAAGCTACATTCACGCAACGCCAGTTCATTCATATAAATTATAACTCCCTCTCAATTTATAGTTTCTTCAGACACAAAGAATCTCACTTCTCAGATCCTGATTAATTTATTTATTTAACTGTACCAGCTGTCATGCGGCATATGTAGGCCAAACTAGTCTACAATTGAAAGTAAGAATTGATAAGCATCGAGGAGTTTCCTTTAGAACAGAGCATCCTCTTTGCTCTCCTGTACACTCTGCCATAAAAGACCATGGACATTCCCATCCTTTTTCTTCATTAATTTTCTCTGTTCTTTAAGTATAGAGAAATCGGAAGAAGAAAAAGAATGGCTATCTTTATGATTTCTTATGGCAGAGTGTTCACGAGAGGAAAGAGGAAGGTCAGTTCGGAAGGAAACCCCTCTATGCTTATCAATCCTCACTTTTAACTGTAGACCAGTTTGTCTGCACATATGCTGCATTACAGCTGGCACATTTAAATAAAAAAAATAATGATTATCTGAGAAGCATTCTGATAGAATCCTTGTGTCTGAAGAAAGTGTGAATTGAGAGTGAGTTTAATTTGTAAAAAATAAACTGGCACTGGGGGAATGTAGCTTCAAGTACAGTAAGAATATTTTTGTTAAGTTGGAATGTAAGAGACCCTAAATACCAAAGTTTTAGACATATTTTTGCTTAGGAACAGAAGGAAAATGATGAGTAGCTCTAAAATTGTCATCGAGAAACTTGCTAATACTTTTCCACTTGAAACTTAGGGAATAAATTAAATTGGAAAAGAATTTTGTTAAATTCCATCTCTTTATAGAATAAATGCCAGGCAGAGCAAATTTTAAATGCTCTATAGATTCTAGATCTTAAACCTGATAGAATAAACGGACCTTATTTCTTTTATGTTGATGAAAAAATATTTAGATCGGAAAGGTTTCTCCGCCTGTCTTTACTTAGAAGTTAAAAATGAAAATAATAATTTTTAATGATAGAAAGAAATGCATATAAAACTTTTTTGAGCTTCTTTTTTATTTATTTAATATATATATATATATATATATATATATATATATATATATATATATATATATATATATATATATATATATATATATATATATATATATATATATATATATATATATATATATATATATTGCTTATAACCATTAAAGTCTTCAACTAGAATTTTAGATTCTCCGATTATAAAGTTTTTTGTTTACATAATTTCTTTATTTTGCAGGCGTATATTGTCGTGTATTCTTTGTTAACAAAATTTTGATGCCGCTTGTATGCTAATGAGGCCCTGTTGGTAGTTGACCCAATTCTTTATGGTTACAAATTTATTCAAAGCTTGTCTTAAGATAAATTTTTAAATATAGAAGAAAAGAGAACAATTAAACTGCTTTTGTTTATTATGATTCAGGAAAAATAATTATAACAGCTTTTTTCCTTCAAAATGCTTTGTAGAGATATTCAATTTCTATCTTGTGTGTGTATATATATATATATATATATATATATATATATATATATATATATATATATATATATATATATATATATATATATATATATATATATATATATATATATATATATATATATATATATATATATATATATATATATATATATATATATTATATATATATATATATATATATATATATATATATATATATATATATAATATATATATATATATATATATATATATATATATATATAGAGAGAGAGAGAGAGAGAGAGAGAGAGAGAGAGATATGCATAAAATCATTTTTGAAATTTTTTTTTTTATATATAAAAAAAATATAAAATTTTTTTTTTCACAAATTTCTTTTCATATGTTTTACCTTTTTGTTATTATTATTTAGGGCTTTCTTCTCTCTTTCTTCTCTTTTTAAATATGCAAATGCTTTAGAGATTTGCGTTAGTCGGGATTGGGTGGGTTTCTCTTTTATTTTTTATTTCTTTCAAAAAAAAAAAAAAAAAAAAAAAAAAAATTATGTCGTCATATGTAGCAAATCTTATATAAATATTTACTACCAATTATATGAATGAAAAATAGAACTTGATAAGTTTGAAATTTCAGTATGGTTTTTGTAATACCGTACATATATTGCTTCTAAAAATTATACACATGTAAACATTTACATGTGTGCGTTTTTATGTGAGTCAAATGTACGTTCTTCAACAGACTCTTATAACGGGACTTTCGAGTTGTCAATTCGTTTTTATTGAAACTTTATTATATTTTATTTAAAATTGTAATTACTTCTCATTCCTTTATTAAAATTCATTAAATATATATAAAAATTTAATGACATCTTACTCTTAATAATAAAAGTAATGATTTGAAACTTTAATTAAATAAAATAATTCGTCTGGCGACAGTTGGAACCCAGCACTCAGAGACTCAGAGAGAGTCAATCAAGGTTGCCAATTTTTCCAAATTATCTTTATAATAATAATTAAATAGACTGTAAAATGGAAATATCTTTCATATTGACAACTATTTTAATATATTATGTATAGATTGAAATTATTTGTCCTTCTGAGATGGTTTTAGTTTAAATGGTTGTAGAATGAAAAATTTAACGGCTGTCTATTATACCTTTAAAGTTGGTAGGGTTTGTCGTGAGAAGAGAAATGGCCACCTTACCTGTGTTTGAAAATCTAACTTACTTGAGTTTTTGAATGAGTTGGAAACGTTTTCCTTCAACAGGAAGTGATATTTGAAACAAACAAATTGCATTTTCCTTAATTTTTAGTAAACAAATATCTGTTATCAGTTTTTTAAAGATTAAATTTCTTTTATAGTTGTAATTCTTGTGACCTCTGATAACAAAATTCATCGTAAATAGTAAATACCTTTGTTAATGGAAAGGTGACTTTAGGAATGTTGAGAGAACGGGAAGGAAATAAGGGAAACTTTTATTTTATGGGTAAATAAAGCCTTTTCATCGTTGCTCGTGGTTAGTTGGCTAATTTAAAAATTAGAATAAAACACATTTCTTCTGTTAAAAGATTTTCTTGTTTTTCTCTTTACTTAGAAACTAGGATTACTTTTCGGTTGCCTTGTGAAGTATAAAAAGGTGAAATTTTCATATTTTGGTCATTCTTAGACGTTCTTTCTTATAAGAAAGTTTTAGAATTTTTAACCTGTGAATAATGGAACTTTAGTTTACCTCCTTTATATCATTTTTAAATCGTTCTTTTTAGTTCCATTATTTTAATTTAGATTCACAGGTTAAATTATCTTTATTATTTTTATTTGCATAGTTGTTTTAAACTTTGCAAATCCCAATTAGGATTAAAATTCTGATACTAATCAGAAGAGGCCTAAGCCAGGGTCTGGTTATGCTTTTTTTTTATAAATAACCAGACGTAAATATTTTATTCACTTTGCACGAATTGTTTAATTCTTAGTTAGGTTTTTTCTCGGTACGCCTCACCTATTTTCCAGTCAGTTAAAAAGAAAAGAAAGTACCGAGTGTTTATCCTGTCAACTTAATTCTGAAGTTGATATCTTTTTAGGATTTTCTAGCTTTGAGAGAAGTGGAATTCGTACAGATTCCCCTTCTCCGGTGAGTACTAAAACGAAAATCCTATTAAGACTTCAACTTAGTCTTTCCTTATTTAATTGTCTTCCTACGCGAAGTTGTAGACATTTAAGTTTTGTCTTGAATCCTACAATTTCCTACGTTGAAAAACAGACAATTAAATATCTTCTAGATTCATCTTTTTTTATTTTTTATTTCAGATGTGAGGTAATCGTCATTAGTTTAGGGAATTTCGGTTATTTCAAGTTCCTATCCTATCCTCCTTTCTATTTTTTCGGTGAGACTTAAAACACCTTTCTTCGGTGTTTAAAAAATTTTCATTCACAGCTTTGCTTACAACATATGAAACACAATAGGATTTTTTTATTGTTTGTTTATTAGAATCATTTACACTTTTAAATTGTTAGGTTACATTTGAGTATTTATTTCAGTAATATTTACGATGTTCTTGGTAGATAAAATAAATCTACTTATTAGAAGTTCCACTCTAGAATTAATGGAGTGACTTGTAAATAAAATAATTATTGTAAATATTAAGAGTTGCTGTTTTTTAAATAAGACAGTCAGATACTTAATTATAACTTAGTTCTAAGTTAAAAAATTGGTTTATTTACACTCTTAGTATTTAGATGTAAATAAAACTTTACTGTATAAACTTAAAGTTTATAAAAATAATGGACTCTTTAACTTATAAGTTAGACATTATTAATTAAGTAAGATAACTTTACTATATTATTTAGGTATATTGACGCTTTAACTATATTATATTATATTTATTTATTTATAAATTATTTATTATATTATATTTATTTTTGGTTTATTTAAATACATTACTGTATCCATAATCAAATATTAACGTAACGTCAACAACATTTGGATTATAATATTTATTATATTCATTACAGACCCCTTTTACTATCCTTATAATAAAATAAACATGAAAATTATTCTCACTTTTATCCTCTTACTTTCTTCAGTTCTGAAGGATTGTCTCTTCAGTTAATTTCGAACTAAGCCATTCTTAAATATCTTAGAGAATAGTTCTCACAATTCTTTTGAGATGGTTTGGTTCGAAAGGAGAGGGTAGGAAGGTTAAAGTTTTATTTTAAATAGATTATTTATTTATATAAGAATA
>SEYY01005508.1:0-2500 GCA_009176605.1 Armadillidium nasatum
CACGGTTCATTTCTCCCTAAAAAGGTAGTTTTTATACAGGGTATTTTGGTACTGCTCATACAGTAGAGGATTTCTGAAAGAAAATTTTATTTAATTTTATATACTCTCTTATAATAAAGTAAATATATAAAGTGGTACTTATACTCTCTGATACAACTAAATTTGAACTCTTAGCAGGAAATTTTCTAAAACTTATTTATTCAGTAGAAGATAAACTTAATAGATTACTTAGAAAATTGAAAAAGTTCTAAAATAATTGATGATGAAATCGATAATTTTCGTTATTCTTCTGGTGCCAAACCAGGTACATTACATGGACTTCTAAAAGTTCATAAACTTAACTGACCCAACCGTCCAATTTTATCTGCTATTGGCACATTAAATTACAATCTCTCGAAATTTTTAAATCCGAGTTTAGATAAACTAACTAAAAATTATTATGCAATTAAAGATACATTCTTTTTCGTCACAAAAATTTTAAATTTTTAGGAAGCTATTTAAGAATATTATAGCAAGTTTCGACGTAAACAGTTGGTTTACAAACGTGCCTATGAGAAATACATTGGACATCTTACTTCATTCATTATTTATCAAACCTTCCACTGTTAATGGTCTGGATAAATATAGTTTTGAGAAATTACTACACATCGCGACAAAAGATATTATATTTTTATTTAATGGAAAATTTTTAAGTAGATTGATGATGTTGCTATGGGTATTCCTTTCTACTTTTTAAATAAATCCAGAAATGAAATTGATATGTTTTTATAATATATCAAATCTAAACTTTCAAGTATCAAGTTCACAAAAGATGTTGAAAAACAACAAATTTTAAACCAACGTTCATAGAAAACCTACATTCACGGGATTAACTATTAAATTCTGGTCTTTTATCCCACAAGTAGCTTATATAAAATCTATTTAATTAAAATACTTTTCGATAGAGCATACAAGATCTCTTTTACATACATTAATACAATATAATACAAATGAATCAGATCTCCTTGAAACGATATTTGTAAAGAATGGATTTCCAGGATTCTCAGTTGATAAAGTATTTAGGAAATCAACTTGATTAAAATTTCTTCAGAAATACCTTTTATGGGGAGAATGAGCTGTGAAACTGAACCAATTATACCTTCAGTTCAAATTCAAACTGGTGTTCTCGAATGAAAATAACATTGGAAGGTTCTTCAAAGTTAAAGAAAAACTTCCCTTACCTTTATCTCATCAGTGATTTACAAATACAAGTGCGGTGACTGTGATACCACCTACGTAGGAAAGACTACACTAAGTCTTTCTGTTCGCATTACTGAGATTAAAGGTATTTCTTACAGAACTTTGAAACATTTTCACCATTCCCCATCATCTGTCATAAACTCTCAATCTCTTCAAAAGGATCATCCTATACAGGATTCAAATTTTATAATTTTGGACTATTAATGGGCACTTGATCTCCATTCTTTAAAATAATTATATATTTGGCGCCACTCTTCTAATTTAAATGAAAACTTGCATTCAGAAAATATTTTGAAATTGATGTAGAATTTTGTACTTTGACCGTACTTTTTGCTATTTATTTATATATAATAATTTTCATTCAATTATTTACTGATATAACTTTTATGTAATGTTTGTTTTAATTTTATATATGTCGTAAATCTATTTCATATTCTTCAGTATACTCACAGCCTTGGTAATGGTAGAAGTATATAATCACCCGAAACTAGTCTGCAATAAATTAAGTTTAGATTTGTTTTGGGTATTATAACTATTATGTTATTTTTATCATATATATATATATATATATATATATATATATATATATATATATATATATATATATATATATATATATATATATATATATATATATATATATATATATATATATATATATATAGGGACCGACCGGGGCCGGGGCCGGGGCCGGGGCTGGAGCCGAGGCAGGAACCGGGGTCGGGGTTCTGGCCGAGGTTGCCTAAAATTTTTAAAGAGGTTAAAAACACTGATATAATAGCTTAAAAAAATTAGATATAAATTTAATTGAGGTTTATTTAATTATAAGGAAGGAGTAGAATAGCGAACATTCACTTAAATTAATGATTGCATGCATTTTCTCTGAAAAAATTTCAGAAAATTACAGATTTTATATAATAAAAGTTTTAAAAAAAATACAAAAATTTAAAAAAAAAAAATTTCTGATTCACAATAGTGATTCAACAGGTTTACCCAGGTAAGACCCCAAGGTAAAGTTTGAAAAAATGTAAGATAAAAAATTATCAATATAACCTGTATTTATACATATGATTGTTATTTTATTGCTATCTATCGAACTTGTATCATTTAGCTACATTATTTCAAAATTAGTATTTTATTTATATTTTCAGTCAATATGGCTAAAAGATCAGCTTCAGCAATATGGGAGTACTTTTCAATATTTCAAGATAGGCCACAAATAGCTAAATGTAACATCTGCAGTCAGGAAATTGGAAGAGGA
>SEYY01005508.1:17500-20000 GCA_009176605.1 Armadillidium nasatum
AATATATATATATATATATATATATATATATATATATATATATATATATATATATATATATATATATATATATATATATATATATATATATATATATATATATATATATATATATATATATATATATATATATATATATATATATATATATATATATATATATATATATATATATATTTTTCTGGAATAGTGGTGGGCCCACTTGTGAACAATGTCGATCGCGTTCATTGGTACATCAAAGATAATGCAAAGTTGCACCACACCATCAAATTTGATCAGATCCATGATAGCAGCTCGCCGAAGCCTGTCTTCAGGAGGGGACAGACGTTTTACGTGGCCATGAGATTCAGGGACAGAGACTTCGATCTTGATACGGACAGAATTATCTTAAATTTTAGGTTTGGTGAGTTTTAATTTTATTTAATAAATAAATAAAAAGATAAAATTACGTGAAATATATTCTTCACTTGAAGGTTAAATTTTATTTTTTTATTTATTTAGGTAAATTTTTTTTATATATCTGCCGTATTTTAGAAAATAGATTAATTACTGCTTGTTTTACTAATACTATTATTATTATTACTACTTACAGTTACTGCTACTTCCCATTATTACTGCTATTTTTACTAATACCACCACCACCACTATGTTGATCAAATATTTTATAAGGATATATATATATATATATATATATATATATATATATATATATATATATATATATATATATATATATATATATATATATATATATATATATATATATATATATATATATATATTATATATATATATATATATATATAATATATATATATATATATATATATATATATATATATATATATATATATATATATATATAATATATATATATATATATATATATATATATATATATATATATATATATATATATATATATATATATATATATATAAAATATATATATAAATATATAAAAAAATTAATTATTTTAAAAAAAATAAAAAAAAAAATACAAAAAATACAAAAAATACAAAAAAACGAAGTACAAAATTCAAAATAAATTAGTAAATTATATGTTATTGCAAATTAAATTCTAGATTCCTCTCAAATTACACTTATTCGTATATGCACATACATACACATTTGTAAACACACACACACACACACACACACACACACACACACACACACACACATATATATATATATATATATATATATATATATATATATATATATATATATATATATATATATATATATATATATATATATATATATATATATATATATATATATATATATATATATATATATATATATATATATATATATATATATATATATATATATATATATATATATATATATATATATATATATATATATATAACTTGAGCAGTTGGTGCAACTTCCTACTTGTATCCCCGACCGTCTTTGTGATGAACCCAACATATTTGATCTTTTCCTAACTTCTCATCCTTCTCCTTATATTGTTATACTCTTTCCTCCTCTGGGTTTATCCGAACACCTTATCTCTGATTTCTTGTTCTGTCTTTTCAAGTCTTCCGCAAGAACGGCCCCAGCCTTCGGCGAGGAGACGTTTCTGGTACTTCGGTGTTGCTAACTGGTCTGACTTGCGGTTGTATTTCTCAGATTTCCCTCGGAATGATTAGTTTCCGTGGGAGGGGTCACCTCGGAATGTGCAGACTTCATAACCGTGGTGATTCTCTCTTGGCATGATGGCGTGCATTCCATATTCTTTCTCCTTCAACTAAACCTAACAAACCTTGGTTTTACTCTAATTGTTTTCGTACTATTCGCCACAGGGATGCTACCTTAATTGATTACAGTCGTCTTCAAACTCCAGAAACTCATTCAATTTATATTTCATCCCGAATTCGTGGAAAATCTATTCTTCGCAACACCAAAAAACTCATTTTTCCGTCGTAAAGGCACTTATCTTTCTGGTTCCTCTTCCTCACTCCCGTTCTGGTATTTGGCAAAAAATGTCAACTCTAACTTTGCTTTTTCCACTTTCCCTCCTCTAGTATCTTTACCTTCTACTAAAGCTGACATCTTCGCTCAAACTTTTGCCTCTAATTCAACCTTAGATGATTCTGAAGATATTAATCCACCTTCAACCCTTCCAACTCATCTATGCCTAATATTGTAATTTCTTCTAAAGATGTCATTTCTGCTTTCTCTTAGCTAAACACTAAGAAGGAGAATGGTCCTGATTGTATTCTTTCTGTGGTTCTCAAAGCTTAAGCTTCCGATCTTGCACCCGGCCATGGTAAACTATTTCGTCTGTTTTTCTACTTTGATCTTCGAAGTAAGGGGACCCCTCTAAACCCTCCAACTACCGTCCCATTTCTTTAACCTCCGTTCTTTCTTTTTCGAATCTATCCATAACAGGAAGATTTGGAACAATCTCAATTCTTTCTAATCTTGCCACCACAGTTTCCTTTGCTCTTTATGGGTGTGTTGCTTTGCCCCTGATGGATTACGA
>SEYY01005508.1:25000-27500 GCA_009176605.1 Armadillidium nasatum
TCAATAAGCCTATCAGTCTTTCAATTTATAATTTCTTAAATCTTAATATTACTTTCCTTCATCTTTAAATCAACAATTGCGAATGTTATCGCTTAATTAAATTTTTCTTTCAGACAAAATGCAGTGCGGACCTGCTTCGTTGGAAGCAGTAAGAAGAGGAGACATTGGCTTGGGTTTCGACTGTCCATTTGTATTTGCTGAAGTAAATGCCGACGTAATGCATTGGGGAGAAGATGACGAATCAGATTGGGGTTATAAACGAATGAAAATGATCCAGTTCCATATTGGTCGATCGGTAAAAATATATCTTGTTGATATATATATATATATATATATATATATATATATATATATATATATATATATATATATATATATATATATATATATATATATATATATATATATATATATATATATATATATATATATATATATATATATATATATATATACCTTCAAAACAATTAAATAAAACGATAACAAGTAAAACGATAAAGTTAAAACACATGTAAAAATTAAGTAGAAGGGTTAAAACAACGCGAAACGTTTCGAAACTAAATGCTTCCTTATTCAATCGCGAATGAAGAGAAATGAGAATCTTCCGGGTAATCACGACCAGCCTGAGACAACATATATATATATATATATATATATATATATATATATATATATATATATATATATATATATATATATATATATATATATATATATATATATATATATATATATATATATATATATAATAAATATTTTTTGTTTTTTTTTTTTAACTAAAGCAACGCTTTATTAAAAATTAAAATTTATAAATTCACACATTTCTTTTGGTTAGGCGTCTTTGTCTAATCCCCTAAAACATTCCTTGAACCTCTGCCTGTCTTTAGACACTTCCTTTCTCCACCTTACTTCAGCATAATTCTTCTGCTTCTTCTGCCTCTCTGTTGCAGATAGCAACAGTGAAACCAACGTCTAGTTGCAATTCTATTAGCCTCTATAAAAGATCTTTCAGTTCTCTCAATCTTTCTTTTATGACTCTGCTTTCCTTCGGGTCTACTTTTATAGTTTCCTTAATCTTGTGCATTAATGTTAATCTTCATTGTCTGTATTGCCTGTCCATTACACCAAACTAACATTCGCAAAGTAACCTACTTGCCTTGGTAACTATTATATATCTAAATATAATATATATATTCATTTTAAAATATATAAATGTATATTATTATTTTAAATTAATTAATTATTATGTGTATCGTTTTCAGCATATGCCATTAATTTTTATTTGTAACCTTTAAACTGAACAATATATATATATATATATATATATATATATATATATATATATATATATATATATATATATATATATATATATATATATATATATATATATATATATATATATATATATATATATATATATATATATATATAATGTTTTCATTTAAAAAAATTTTTTATTTTTTTTTTTTTTTTTAGTTTTTATTTTTTTTTTTTTTTAAATTTTTTTTTATTTTTTATTTATTTATTTTTTTTTTTTGTTATACTATCCTGAAGTTTATCGATGAATATATAAATATTAGAATATAAATATTAGAAATAAAATTCTCAACAGAAAAAGCACAATCTACAACTCAATAAAGACATCCATACACTGCATAAAAACGAATCGTTTGGACAAGAGACAAAACTGTCAAAAATTTTTTTTTTCAGTTATTTTCTTATTAGAAAATAAATGGGTGAAGCGACTTTCTTATGCTTAACATATCTTTTCTCTATTGAAAATTTTACTGCGACATTTTTGCCACTTGTCCCAACGATTCGTTAGGACAATTTTTGCAGTGTATAAATTTCTCCTCATTCCATAGATTTTGACTCGCAAACCTGGTGATGAAGACGACTTCGGAGAAGACGATAAGAACGACATCATTACAGCGTACAAGAATCCTGAAGGCTCTGCCGCAGAACGGTTGGCCATTCATAACGCCATCAGGGGTTCGAAGAGAGCTCAGATTTATTACGAGTATCAGGAAAATGTCAAAGAAGACGTCAAATTTGACCTCATTGAGCTTGAGAGTATCTTTGTGGGAGAACCTTTTAAAGTTAAAGTAAGTTATTATTATTATTATTATTATTATTATTATTATTATTATTATTATTATTATTATTATTATTATTAATATTTTTATTATTATTATTATTACTTTTACTTTTATTATTATTATTATTATTATTATTATTATTATTATTATTATTATTATTATTATTATTATTATTATTATTATTTAAAGGTGGTGATTCGAAATGAAAGTGACGAACCAAGGACCGTCTCTGCTGCCTTGACAGCCAAATCAATCTATTACACTGGTGTTCATCACTTCAATCATCAAAAAAGCTGAAGGAGTTTTAAAGCTAGAACCTCAAAAAGAACAGGTAAGAGGTCGCTTGATACTTTTACATCAAAAATAGAAACTTTGATGATATAATCGATAAAGTATTT
>SEYY01005508.1:35000-85000 GCA_009176605.1 Armadillidium nasatum
GTTTATTGCTTCCGTGGGAGAAGTTCCTCAGAGTGTGCTGAACGCAATACCAGAGGTGATTCTCTTTGACATGGAGGCGTACATTCCATTTTCTTTCCCTTCTACTAAACCTAGCAAACCTTGGTTTAACTCTTCTTGTTCTCGCGCTATCCTCCCCAGGGATGTTGCCTTCAAGGATTACTATCGTCTTCAAACTCCAGAAACTGACGCAACTTATATTTCCTCCCAGAATGCAAAATATATTCTTCGTAGCACTAAAAACAATTTTCTCCTTAGAAAATACAAAAATCTTTCTGGTTCTTCTTCTTTATCAAGCCCTTTCTGGCATTTTGCAAAAAATCCCAACTCTAACATTGCTTCTTCCTCTTTCGTATCTATAGAATCTTTGGAAGGCACAACTGCTATTTTACCTTAAAAAGCTGAACTCCTCACTCAAAGTTTTGTCTCTAATTCAATCTTAGACGATAGAGAGCTATACCTCCTCCTTCAACCCCATCCAACTCATTTATGCCTAAATTATAAGTTATTCTAAATATGTCATTTATGCTCTCTCTGAGCTTAATACTAAGAAGGCGTATGGTCCCGACGGTAGGTATTCCTGCCTTGGTAAACTATTTCGTCTTTGTCTCTCTACTTCAACCTTCCCATCTTGCTAGAAACATGCGCTCATTCAGCCTGTGCCGAAGAAGAAGGGGGACCCCTCTTAACCCTCCAACTACCATCCTATTTCTTTGACCTCCGTTCTCTCTAAAGTTTTCGAATCTATCCTTAACAGGAAGATTTGGAAACATCTCAATTCTTCTAATCATATCTTTGATCGATAGTATGGATTTCGTTAAAAACACTCTACTAGTGGTCTTCTTTCCCTTCTCTCTGACAGATGGTCTTCCGTGCTTCGGCATTTCGATGAATCCTTTGCTGTGGCGCTGAACATATCGAAAGCCTTCGACAGAGTCTGGCACAAAGCTTTGATTTCTAAACTTCCCTCCTCTCTAATATCTTTTCCGGTCGTTCTATAGCAGCTGTTGTAGACTGCCACCGTTCTTCCTTTAAATCTATTAATAGTGGTGTTCCTCAGGGTTCTGTCCTATCCCCAACACTTTTTCTGCTTTTCATTAATGACCTTCTCTCTATTACCTCATCTCCTATTCACTCCTATACTGATGACTCCACCTTTCATAACTCTTTCTAATTTGAAAGACGTCTCTCCCAACAGCAGTTGATAGACTCGAGAAGGGTAGTCTTGGAGCAACTAACCTCTGATCTTTCACGTATTTCAAATTGGGACAAAGAAAACATGGTAGTTTTCAATGCCGAAAAACTCAGTTCCTCCATCTCTCCACTCGACACAATCTCCCACACAACTATGATGTCTTTTTCGAAAACAAACAACTCAAACCTTCATCTGTTCCTAATATTCTCGGCGTATCCTTTTCTCGTGATCTTTCTTGGAAAGATCACATTACTTTTCTTTCTAAACAAGCTTCTAAGAGGTTGTGGTTCTAAGGCGTTTCAGAATTACTTTACGCTACCCCAGTTGCTTGCTCTGTATAGGGGTGTTGTTCGTCCCTGTATGGAGTATGATTCACACATCTGTAGTGGTTCACTCATACAGCTCTTCTTTATTTACTAACTCTCACCAATTCCTTTCTGCCCTTCGAATTGTTGCGTCACTCTCTCTTTACTATCGCCAGTACAACGGACACTGCTCTTCTGAACTCTCTCGTCGCATACCTCCTCCATTGAGAAGAGCTCGTGCTACGCGCCTTTCTACACAGTCTCATCATTTCTCTATCCAACTCTCAGACTCCAGACTTACCGCTACGCTCAATCTTACATATACTCTACTGGTAAAGTGGAGAAAACACTCCCTGTTATCTGTTTTCCCAACTTCCTTAGACTTGAATGCTTTCAAACACCGTGTATCTGTACATGTCGGCCTCCATCGACCAAGATAGGTTTTTTCCCCAACTCCGATGGAATTTGATAGGCCTCCTGATCAGCCCACCGGAGAAGATAAAAAAAAAAAAAAAAAAAAAAAAAAAAAAAAAAAAAAAAAAAAACATTAAAATTTTAGAACCCCTGATTTACATGAGTTTTGTGCACAATTTCAAGTTTTTTGAAAAATTTTGAGCAACGCATAGACAAGATCCTCGTACTTAAATTTAATATGAATGGCGTATTTACAATTAACTTCAATACTATTACTACTACAACCACAAGAACTGCTGCTACCGCTATTACAAATAATAATAATAATAATAATAATAATAATAATAATAATAATAATAATAATAATAATAATAATACCAATAAAAATATGCGAAAATCATGATAAGAATTTATGAATAACATTGGTAATAATAATAATAATAATAATAATAATAATAATAATAATAATAATAATAATAATAATAATAATAATAATAAATAATAATAATAATAATAATAATATAATAATAATAATACAAAATAATAATATAATAATAATATATATAATAATAAACAATATATAATATAATATATAATATATATAATAATATAATTATATAATAATAATAATAATAATAATAATAATAATAATAATAATAATAATAATAATAATAATAATAATAATAATTATAATAATAATAATAACAATAATAATATAATAATAATAATAATAATAATAATATAAATAATAAATAATTTAAATAAATAATAATTAATAATAATAATAATTAAACCTTTCTTCCTCTTTGTTTTCGAAGGTTCTCCGAGTGAGGGAGACAAATTGAAAACTCAAAAGAACGAGAGTTATGGAAACTGAAAAATAATATATATATATATAATATAATAAAAATAATAATAATATAAATATAATATATATTATATATATATATATATATATATATATATATATATATATATATATATATATATATATATATATATATATATATATATATATATATATATATTATATATATATATATATATATATATATATATATATAATATATATATATATATATATATATATATATATATAATATATATATATATAATATATATATATATATATATATATATATATATATATATATATATATATATATATATAATATACTATATATATATATATATATATATACTCTGTTAGCTTTAGTTTATGAATTTAAAAATATATTTCTTCAATTTATTTTGATTGGAATACTGATATTGCATATTTTATCCTAAGAAAACAAGAAAATAGGTGGCCGTTATAAGTCATAGGTTCTCTTTTCATTTTTTACTTTATTAATTTTTTCATTTTTCATAAATGCAATCACGAAGGATAAAAAGAATTGCCCCATTAATTAGAAAACACACTGAGTTACTTCACATATTTTGATTTGTTTACATGCGTCAACTGACAATTGCTACAGCGAAGTGTCCCACGAAGATCAAAGAAAATGCTAAAGATTTTCGCTGCCGTTAGCTTAAGCGTGACGTCACGCTTGATTTCATGGAACACACCCTTAAGCATAAAATTTTCTGTAAATATTAAGAAAAACATGCAGAAACCAAATAAAAAGTGAAATCTTGCAACTTACGGAAAACAAGTAAAATCGTATTTGAAAACATAAATTTTCGTAGAGCCTAATAAGAAAAAAGTAAAATCCTTTTTATGAATCTAAAATCTTCATAAAACTTAAGAAAACTGTAGAAACTACTACTACTACTACTACTACTACTACTAATAATAATAATAATAATAATAATAATAATAATAATAATAATAATAATAATAAAAATTAAATATTTAAGAAAAAGGTTTAAAGCGTAACAATATGAAAAGGATAAAACAACATTTTTAAAACGGTTTATAAAATCATTATATCCGTTGAGGATGCTTATAAGATCAATAAAATTATAAAGAGGTTATATAAGAGGAATATATTAAGCCTTTCTTCTTTTAAAATATCATTGTTTCATTTGAAAAACTTCTTCATTTCCCATTTAATTAAAACTTTACAAACCACTACACGGCTTAAGAAATAACATGAAGAAAACATATAATGTCATGGGAAATACACTAAATCAAGTAAAAAGATTTAAAATACATTTTTAAAACTTGAAGTGAGTTAAAAAAAAATATTTTAAAAAAATAGATCAAGAAGCTATGGCCTTTAAATCTTGTAAAAGGAGCGCCGCAGTACGACTGCTATGCCCAAACCATAGACTTTATGGCCCAAACATATAGTCTCTTCCACAAAGTCCTAAGTATGGCCCAAATAGTTGCAAAAGGAGAAAAACAAAATTTCCTTTATAATGAAGTCATAATTAAACCTTATGTGATATTCAAGAAAATGCGCCATGGAGCTGTGCTATTATTTGGGTACTGTTTTTAGCTGCGCATCGATTTTTTCCGACTAGAACGCAATCTAACTACTTTTCTGTCTATTCTTAATTATTATTTTAAACGTTTTTATTTTCATATATTGACTTAGCTATTTATAAGCTAACTAAATATTTTGTATTGTTAATTAAGAAATGGCAACATTATTCATATAAAAAATTTCCTTTTTTAAAATTATTTTATTCTTTATGACAATGACGAGTTCCCATAGTAAGGAAAAGATGAACACAAAAACAAAAACAAACAAAAACAAACTCAATTAGGGTGCATCTAAAACTAGGGGAAAATGGCTTCAGTTAAAACATCATAGAAAATTTAAAAAATCTAATACAATATTACATTACTCGTCAGTAAATTTATCTGTTCCCATTTTCCCCTTTAATTCTAAAAATCCATCCTCTTTGAAAGAAAATGTAACTGGCTGAAACATATAAACTACTGAAATCTATTTATTGAAAATTGGAATTAATCATCAATTGCAACAATATACTTACAGCATTATAATTATATACTTAAAAATATAAGGAAAATATTTCACAGAATGACTTATTTTTGGTAATGTTATTAAAAACCCGAAAAGTTGTTTGTAAAATTTCTCTTTATATAATTTAAACAGTTGCTTATTTCATAATATATATATATATATATATATATATATATATATATATATATATATATATATATATATATATATATATATATATATATATATATATATATATATATATATATATATATATATAATATATATATATATAATATATATTATATATATATATATATATATATATATATATATATATATATATATATATATATATATATATATATATATATATATATATATATATATATATATATATATATATATATATATATATATATATATATATATATATATATATATATATATATATATATATATATATATATATATATATATATATATATATATATATATATATATATATATATATATATATATATATATATATATATATATATATATATATATATATATATATATATATATATATATATATATATATATATATATATATATATATATATATATATATTATATATATATATATATATATATATATATATTTATATATATATATATATATATATATATATATATATATATATATATATATATATATATATATATATATATATATATATATATATATATATATATATATATATATATATATATATATATATATATATATATATATATATATATATATATATATATATATATATATATATATATATATATATATATATATATATATATATATATATATATATATATATATATATATATATATATATAATATATATATATAAGTCAAAAACCAACCAACTATCTTCAAACGTGAAACTCATATGCAGTTGTTAACTTCAAGATTTAAAGTTTTAATTAAATATTATTTGCACTTATAACGATTTCCATATTGGATGAATATTGTTTAGTTTTTGTTTTGAAGTTCTTACGCCTTATTTGTTTGTAGTAAAGTATAGATAGGTTTTTCTGCAATTTCAAAATGTTGTGTTGGAAAGTTCGTGTTCTTATTTTCATTTTATTCTTCGAGTTTTTCCGTATGCGATGTAACTGATGAACGTGAACACAGAAACGATGATCTAGACTTCTCTAACAAGTAAGTTTAAACTAATTTTCCAAAGGACTTTTGAGGTATAAAAAAAATAAAATAAAAATTTAGATGTTCTTAATTTATAATTACTTATTAATTAAAGGAACCGCCATCATTGCTCAAATGAAGCGAAACTAAGCGCTTCCTCTAAGAGACTCGTAGGAATCTATGAAACAGCGCTGCGAGAATCTGAAAAATTTCGAAGCTCTCCAGACCACAACCAGGAACTTATGCTTAAAGATCTTCAGAGATTAGAGACAATCCTTAAGAAATCTGAAGAGGAATTAAAAGTAAGTCTTTCTGGAAAATACTTTAAGATCTTTAAATTCTTAAGTTTCCTTTATTCTCGCTATACCAATTAAACTTTTGGAATAAATTTTTATATAACTAAACTACATTCGACTTTTTACTCTACTAAAGGAACCGGAAGAAAAAGAATTAAAAGAGTGGGTGAATGATCTAGACGTTTTGTCAAGAAAATCGCTTAAGAGAACCTTTAAAGCAATGTTTAAAAGTGAGTTTGACAATTCATAGGTTTTTTATTAAAAAATTGTTTAAGCTTTTTATACAGCAATGTCTTAAGTCTCATTTTTACTTTTACAGGAAACATTTACTTATACAACCCTAACGCTAAGCTTAAGGTTCCTGATACACAATGAAATTTTGGATAAGAAATTTTTCAATAAACTTTCGTAATCTATGACATTGTATTGCATTGCGTAATCTATGACATCCTTCTATTTATACAAACTGATCGATTAATAACTCAAAATAAAAATGTAGACCGTGGATTTGAGGTAGCAAAGAGCAGACTTTTGAGCAAAAAGCTAAATTACTTAAGTCAGGTATCTAAGAAAAGATTTAATACTGCAGCTATTAAATTAATAGCTAAAATTTGTAAATGGTGTTAGGAGGAAGTTATCGATTTTTCAAGAACATATTCAATTACCCCTTGGAATAGAACTTATCATCCGTGAAGTGATAACTGTAAATGATAAGTACGTTAGTTTGCCATAACAGACTACAGTTATAAAGTTGAAACGCACGAGCCTAAATTCACCAAGGTACTGATTAAGAATATTTACGTAATGAAAAATGGCAATAATAGTTTCCAGGGATACAGATTAAACACTATTTCATTGGTTAGGATTCACAATTTCTGAAAGGAGAATTACTTTTTAAAGATCATATTCAAAACAAAAATAAACATTACGTAACTTACATTTGTTACTGGTGAAAAACTATATAAATTCAATGTAATTGTAGTGCTTTGCTGTCTTTTCTTAAATGTTACGAAAATTCCCGGTACATTACACATTACGATAGCAGTACGAAAGTCATTTGAATTAGATTGACAAGTTTCTCCGTTTACAGTATAAAAAAAAAAAATCCTATTTTAGACACGTATTTGGGCTCTGTCGCCATCTCAACTTTCACTCACCTCCCTCAATAACAGGTGATACAAGTTGACCTTTTAATGGTTTAAAGGGAAAGTTCTTTCTATAAAATTTGTTACAATTACTCTAATTACAAAAGTGAAAATATTTCTCTTTTTTAAATTTTAAACATACTAGAAACGATACTCTGGTATCTACTTTATCATTACCACCTTCACCTAATTAATTTTGGACTTCGGGAAAGTTTATTTGGAAGACTCGATTTTATGTAATTTTTCATACATTCGTGATAAATTTATTTGAAATTTGAAGCCCATAAAATCTGACGCCACGAAAAATTGCTCAGATTCCTGTACTGTAAATTTGTTCAACTTTTATGAATTGGTCATTTCCAAAACTACATAACCAATCTTTGTACAATTTTTTTTCCAATTTCGTAACTTTGAGGACCGTATCCTGCAGGGTAAGAGCCACATTTGTCCCTGTGGCGTCTGCAACAGTTAGACCATTTGCCGGTGTCTTCTGAACTGAACTGTACTGGAGCACTGAATTTGTTAGTATCTTCTGAACTACAGTGGTTCTATAAATTGGTGCTACCGGAATAATCATGATCCAATAGTCTTTTATAAAATTGAGATCATAAATAATGCCTTTTTTTTGAGAACTGAAGAGCTTTGAATATATATATACTAATTTAAATTCTCGTTAACAAATTTTAATTTTTTTTTTTTGTTAAAAATGAATTAACTAATTCTTATCGTAGTTTTTTGTTAAATCGAAAGTGAATAACATTCTTATAGTTCGTAATTTTTTGTATCGATTTCAAGTGGTAGTAGTTTCCATCAAAGTAAGAAGAAAATCTCACCCTCACATCCTCTCACTTAAATCCGTACTAAAAATCCTACTTTTATAAGGTATAAATATTACAAAAATCTATACATTGACTTTATTATTAACATAAAAACTTAACACAGTTATTTCAAAATTTCCTGAGAACAAGCGCTTCAAAGTTTGTATAAATGAAAGACATTGGTAAAAAGAAAATATATATCGCTACTAATAAGTTCAAAGATCTCTAGTATTTTTCTAGGAATGCTCAATGTCCTTTTCTTTTCCTCCTCGTTCGCATTTTGTATAAACCTAAAAAAAAAATTATATATGTATATATTATATATATGTTATAATTATTAAAGAGAACTATCGGACTCGCTCTCTGATTAAATCAATAATCATAAAACCACTATTTAAAATAATAAATGATTAAAAATAAGGGAATATAGACAAAATGTCCAAAACTTAAAAATACTGTGAGATTAAAAGTTAAAACATATTATATTTCAAGACCATCTGGTCTTCTCCTCAGATATGATTAAAAGAACGAGTAGAAAGTAAAAAGGCGAAGAAAACCAAACGCCCAACCTTATAAAGAGACGGGAAGGCGACAAACATACGAACAAATATATATGTGGAACGCGCAGGCGCGAAAAATCACGTGCACAATTATGTAAACAAACAAACAAAAATTATAATGAATAAAAATAGAATAAAATACAAAAAGGCAATGAAAAAAAAAAAAAGACGAAAATAAAAATTAAAAACGCAAACTAAACTGATTTCTCAAAAAAGTATATTATAGTAGAGTTTTCAAGTAATTCAAGGTAAAATTATCCAAATCAAAGAATCCTGTGGCAGTATTAAAATTATTGCAATTTTTTATGAAGAAAGACTCTACTAATCTGAGGACATTTTTATTTTTTGAGACAAAACGAGCATCTTCCAAATTTATGGTGTGATTTTCTGTGATGTGTATAAATATTGCGTTTCTTAGATTATATCGTTGTATATCAGATTTATGTTGGGAGATTCGGAATTGTAAAGTTTTTATGGTTTCACCAAAATATGATTTTTGCCAATTATTGCATGGAATTCTATATACGCCTCCTGAAGGTGTTATTTTAGAGGTATTATTTTTAATTAATTTTGAAAACAAAGTGTGCGGAAATTTAAAAATTAAACTGATACTAAAAATATTTTCTAACGTGAATTTTAACTCCAATAGAGATTTGGCATATGGTACTATTATTATATTTTGGGGCTGGTTACGAATAGAGGGGGTAAAATTATCATAAAATTGTAGTTTTGCTCTACGATATTGTTTTTGTATATAATCGTGTGGGTAACCAAGGTTTAAAAATGATTGGAATACAAAAGTTATCTCATTGTCTATATATTGTTACATTCTTTTTCTGATCATCCTGATACATTAAGAACATAATTTTTAATTCGTTTTTCACGATCTTTAACACTTACCGATCCTTTATATATAGACAATGAGATAACTTTTGTATTCCAATCATTTTTGGGTGCCCCCACTGGCTCTCGGACCTAGATTGGCCAGATATGCGCTTACAAATATTAAAGTACTGGTCATATGAACATCTTCAATGAGTTTGTAAATAATTTTAATGACGAGGAACAAAATACTGGCTATTTTAAGCAGGATTGGCGCACATGCTACACGTTCCAACGTCAGCATGTAAAAAATTGTGAGTTTTTCTTTAAAGATTGGATCATTTTACAAGGGACTTTGGCTGGTCAACCTCATCCTGTTGGATTTCTTCCTATGGGCATTCTGTATGTATCGCAACAAATATATATATATATATAATATAA
The DNA here is from genome assembly GCA_009176605.1 of Armadillidium nasatum. Classification (NCBI taxonomy): domain Eukaryota; kingdom Metazoa; phylum Arthropoda; class Malacostraca; order Isopoda; family Armadillidiidae; genus Armadillidium; species Armadillidium nasatum. The sequence continues at coordinate 45,116 of SEYY01005508.1, forward strand.
TATATATATATATATATATATATATATATATATAATATATATATAATATATATATATATATATATATATATATATATATATATTATATATATATATATTATATATATATATATATATATAATATATATATATATACTATAATGATATAGGGCTTTGCCCGTGAGTGGTGAAGTATAAAAAAAAACTAGTGCAATTGAAAGGCAACATTAGGCAGGAAATTAACGCTATGACTCAAATTTGTTGGCGGCAGCCTTCCATAGCATGGAAAAAGGTGTGCAGGCATGCCTTGATGCTAATGGCGATCACTTCCAACATTTGAACTGTAATGTCAACAAGATTCTCACACACCAAAATTTGTTCGTGGCAAATTTTCTTAACTTATAACCACTACTTCGACATTTATAAGCGCATATCCGGGGCCGAGCGCGAGTGTGACACAATGTATGATCGTAATCTTCAAAACATCGATTTTAAAAATTTTAATATGTGAGAACATGGGACATACATGCACAATTCTAGTCCTTTAAATTTACAGCTCTTAAATTGTGAAGCAGAAACAATCTTTTCTTCAGTTTTTGGGGTAATTCGATTTCGCTTTGGAAAGTATATTTGGCCCCATTACTAAACAGCCTCTGACGATCAATAGAAAAAGGTGGAGCAGAGATATTTATAAACCAAAGTATGTAAATTAATCATCAAATTAATCGCCATAAAATTTACGATGACGATTAATGGTCCCATCACTATATATATATATATATATATATATATATATATATATATATATATATATATATATATATATATATATATATATATATATATATATATGCTTACACATATTGTGGGTGTGCTTAAATGCCTGCATGTAATGTACTACTTAAGGTTGTTGTATTAATTTAACAACACTATGCATGCTTTCCTTAAACACTAACAAAAAAATAAAATGGATGCATATAGTAAACTATTAACCCCCTGCTTTCTTCCTTCAACCAAGACACTCATTTTCTCTCACTACTACTACTACTAATAATAATAATAATAATTTACATGGTCTCCTAATTTCTATTTTCACAAAAATTGACAGGTCCATCCTCGTCAAATTTTTAAAAAAAATGAGATTTCCAAAAAGCGTTTAAAAAATCTGAATCAGATGTACTTCATATGGCTTATTCTTTAATATGTTTTTCTCAAATTAAAATAATAGTGGAGAAAAAATAACTACAGAGGATAACTTACTGAAGAACTGATCGTTTAAATATAACGTTAAGGATTTATTATCATAATTGGAGAGTGAAATCATCTTATTAGCTACTGATCCACGTTCTGTTGCTGGAATCACTTCATCCTAAAAAGCATTAAAATCTTACTGTGATATTATATATATATATATATATATATATATATTATATATATATATATATATATATATATATATATATATATATATATATATATATATATATATATATATATATATATATATAATAAAACAAAGTGCTAACAGCGTAAGAAGTAACGTTAGTTGAATTTAAACACTTTAATAAGGTGAATAATTATAAATATTAACGTTTCGGATTTTAACCAAATCCATTTTCAAAATTTCTGAGTGAAAAAAAATTAAAACACCAATTAGAAACAATACACAAAATATTTAAACAATTATCAAACCAAAAAAATTAAATTAACACATGAGATAGAGATTCTGAAAGGGATTTAAAGATTGCTATAGCAAAGTTTCCCATGAGTTTTGCTGCAATAATTTTTTATTCGCGGCAGCGAAAATTGAAATTTATATCTTCAATTTTCACTGCCGCAATCTCGAATGGTTACGTGATTTAAACAAACGCAGAGTTAGGAAAAGGCTTATTTTTAGAATAAATACCTTTTGTTTATTCAGATAGATTTGTTTGCAAATTATTACGGATAATTATTTTAGTATTTTCAGATCATTATTTGTTTAATACGAAACAAATTAGTTATTTTTAATCTTTCGAAATTTCATTGGTTCCAATATTTTAAATATGGCTGCCACAAAAGTCTTTTAATCACTCAGACCTTTGCTTCTAAATCCACCCAAGACAATTCTAGGGATATTTCTCCTTCACCACTTCTCTATTACTTATAATTTATTATAAATTTATTATAATTTCTACTTTCTCCAAACAAAGTACCAAGAGAGTATACAGTCTGGGCAGTATCTCTCGTGCGTTTCTCTAAAATTGTGCACACTACCTTTGTAAACTGTCTACCTGTCAACTTCAATCTTTCCCTCCTACCCAAAACTTATGCTCATTCAACCTGTACCATTGAGAGGGAACCCCTCTCAGCTTTCGCTTTAATGTCTGTACTTTATATACTTTTTTGAGTTTATCTTTAACAGGATTTGGAAATATATATATATATATATATATATATATATATATATATATATATATATATATATATATATATATATATATATATATATATATATATATATATATATATATATATATAAAGATGAATGAATACTAGAGGAGAAGGGGAGAAAGTACATGGAGTACATGGGGGCAAGAAGAGGTGCAGATAGGATTAAGATTACAGAGAAAGAAATACATGGAGAAGGATTGGTAGAGAATTGAAGGTGAATCTTTTGGGTACAACGAAGTTGCAAAAACTATAGAAAGAGCTCAACACTATCAACAACTTATGAGGTAAAGGGAGAAAATAGGGAATTCTTGACAAACTCAATTGACATCAGTATAAGATGGGAGGAATATTATGACCGACTGCCGAATGTACCAAACAATATAGAGGAAGATTAGTGAGGAGAGATGTGGAGAGGGAAGGGGAGGAATACTGGCAGACAACACTTGAAGAGGTGAAATATGTGATGGGAGGGAATAAATGAAAAATGGTAAGGCAGTTGGCGAAGACATGATACCGACAGAGATATTGAGGGGTGCAAGTGAGGAGGGAATGTTGTGGATGAAGGAAATAATGAACAGATGTTGGAGGGACTTGAGAACACCTGCGAACTGGAATGAATTGATTATTTTCCCAATATTTAAGGGCGATAAAACAGATAGCCAGAACTATAGAGGAATTGCTCTGATGCCGCATGTTGAAAAGATGTTTGAGGGAATTTTGGAGAGGAGGACGAGAAAAATAGTTAAGAAATAGTTAATAAAAAGCTGGATGAATGGTAGCACAGTTTTAGGCCAGGAAGATTAAACGGCTGACTTGATTTTTAAACTGAAAATGGTAAGCGAAAAGAACTATGAATTTAACAAAAGAGAGTATGTTTGACTGTGCCAAAAGAGGATTTAATAGAATATTCTGAAAAAGGGGTAATATAGGATGCTGCTGATACTGATAAAGGGGATAAGAAGCACCTTATGTTTGTAGTTCGTGTACAGTGAAAACACAGATGGATGATAGCAGCTGGTATGAAGTCACGACGTGAGTGAAACAGGGAAGATCTGTCCCCTATATTGTTCATAATTTTTATGCACTTGGTAGGATGGTGAGGGAGAGGATGGATGGCAAGATCTTCGGATATGCAGACGATCTTCAGTTGATCTCAGAGACTGAGGATGTCCTGCAGAGGTTTATTGGTGAGAGGGATGAGGTGCTAACTGCAAAGGAGATGATGATAAGTCGAAGGTTATGTTGGTGAGTAGAGTCAGAAGAGTACTGAAACAAATGGGCCAGTCTGAGTATCTCAAGAGTGTCTTATGGGTCATAAAATATGCACGTGGACTTGAATCATAGAATTGGTATGTTCAATGGGGCTTTTGCCTCACTATATCCGATGTTCAGGGATTGGAGCATGCTACAGAGGGTTAAAACAATAATGCATACCAGCATGCTGAGGCTCATACTAACTTGTGGGTTTGAGGCCTGAGCACTCAACACTAAAACATAAGAGCAAAATACAAGCATAGTGTTTTTCATATCCAACGTCCCTTTTTAATTTTAGTTTTCAAAGGGTGTATCTTATTTTCTAATTTACATTTTTCTAAAATTTTATTAATTGTTATAAATGAGTAATTTTAGTTTCTTGTCATTGTTTTAGTCCCTAAGAATATAAATTTATTGAGCATTTTTCCCGAAAACAAATTAATTTTTATTATTCTGCTTCCTTACCTGCAAAGTAATAAAAGTTCAATTTCATTATTTAGAAGTAATTAAGGCTACAAAGAACTCGAACTGGAAAGCCAGAGAGAGAAGAGATCTCCGGCTGGAGCTGGAGTAGTAAAAAAAAAAAAACAATGAAACTCTAGCTTTGTCAGGACATCACTACTTTAGTTTGAGTGCCAGACAGTATGTAGAAAGGCACATTTCAAAACTATTGAATTGGTAGAACAATAGCATGGCCTGATAGCAATTCAATAGGATTTTTACTTTTGGGGGTCACTGATATGGTATTGAGCATGCTACACCAGTTCCTTATAAAACAAGGATTCAAAGCTACACTCAGTTTGATATGAATTCAAATCACTGTAACTTTTGATGGGCCCATGTTAGTCCACTTGTTCATTGAAAATTTTAATTTGAAAAGGGTAGAGCAAATACCGTTCCAAGTTCGGCCAAGCAATTCAGTTATACCATTATATATATATATATATATATATATATATATATATATATATATATATATATATATATATATATATATATATATATATATATATATATATATATATATATATATATATATATATATATATATATATATATATATATATATATCCTCTCCCAGGAAGGGTTTTCACCCTGTCAGTGGAACCAGCATCTTTCCCCATCTGCTTTGAAGAAGTTCTCCCAGAGCCCTCCAAAAGATCAAGTTCTTCGGCTCGCCAGGTCCCCATGCCGGTCCATGAGTCCTATCCAGACTCTTCAGGTAGGGTTTTCACCCTTTCAGTAGGACCAGCATCGTTCTCAAACCAACCTCCAAACACTCTCTCCCAGGGGTCTTCAAAAGATTGCGCTTCTCCGAGCAATGGTTCCCAATGCTGGTTCTGGAGTAGTTACAAGCCGTTGACAGAGAAATCACAAGGCCGGATGGCTAGTCCTGTCGTCCTTGCATTTAATTCTCTTCACATGATCCGATCCTGTCGTCAATTTTCAATCTCTTGTTTTTAAATTTCGAATTCTTAATGTTAAAGTTTAATTTTTCATTAAAAGCCGAAAGTCCATAATATATATATATATATATATATATATATATATATATATATATATATATATATATATATATATATATTATATATATATATATATATATATATATATATATATATATATATAATTAAAGTTCTATAGGTTTAAAAAAAAAAAAATAAAAAAAATAAATAAATAAATAAATAAATAAATAAATAAATTTGGAATACAGACATTATAAGCTTCATCCTCAAAGTGCAGTTTCAGTACAAAATTCTCAAGAAGCAAGAATACTCTATCGTCATATGTGAGAATCTCATTTAGATACGAGGAACTCAATGCTTCAAAATATAAATCTTGATATCTTTGAAGTTCCCTGAAAAAAAAAATTTAAAAAATGTTATATTATTTAAAAGAAAAAAATTTATATTGCTTTACTAAAGCATGCCTAGAAAAAAAACAATTTGTATTTTTTTTATTGAATCTAAAGAATTAACTGAAAATAAATATCTAAAATAAAAGTAGCTACAAGTTGTAAGTCAGACATACAGAAGGAAGAGAATTTGCAAATTTTGCAATCTTTTTCTGCAATTTTTATAGACTAATATATCAATACAACTAGTAATAACTAGTAAAAAAAATTCTTATTAGCAAGGGAGAATGACTCTTAAAATTCATTATATAACATATAATGTGGCAAATTAGAAAAAAAAAAAAATAGATTTTAAAGAATTTTTTAAAGCTTTTGTAGTTTTTTTTTTTATTAGATGTTGAATCAAAGTTAAATAATACATGTAGTAAATTACAATTAATATTAAGTGATAAAACAGGATCTGGCTTTTATCATTTTCAAGATCCAGACTCCAGCAAGCAGGGCTTTACTTAAAGAAATAAACATTTTTGTAAAAAAAAAAAAAAAAATCAGAATATTTTAGTTTATACCATCTAAACAATTTATTGAGCTTGAAATATTTAGCTTACATTCTATTTAACTAGAAATAATGATTTACAAAGGCTATATGGATGATGTGCGTATAATTGTGGGAGTCTTCTTTTTTTTTACAAAAAGATTATTTTTAACAAATTTTATAGATATTTATTATTTCCAATGCATTTCATTATTGAACTTTAAGATTCTTAGTTTTCTTTATAAACTTGCTTGCAGTAATGTGCAGATATATGTAATTTTCTAATGTACCAGTATAGGTACTGAAATTATGATGGTGATCAAATATTCATGAAAAATAAAAAGTGTAATATAGGGATATTAACTTAAGGGACAGGCTCACAACATCAAACTGAAAAAATTAATGAAAATTTGCACTATTTTTATTTTTTTCCTTTTTTAATTACTCATAAAATTTTTATGAAATTTTTAAGCACAAAATTTAAATCTGGTGCGTTCTTCTGTACACCTAACATTTTGAAATCTGGTCCTAATTTGAAAGGCCAATTTTAAGTGTCTTATTAGTGATAAAAAAGAAAATTAAGTAGTTATGTATTAAATAATATTTTTAATTTACATCTCCTTTAAATATCTAATTTTAGATATTTAAAGGAGATGTAAATTAAAAATATTATTTAATACATAACTACTTAATTTTAAAATGTAGAGAAAGATTTTGTTATTTTTAAATAAAATCTTTCTCTACATTTTTTTTTCCACACTGTCTTAGTTTTCTTGTGTTCTTTCTATGTAATAATGATGAAAAGTCATAATTAAAACTAGCAATTAAATGTTTTGCTGGAAATGTTAAAATTTTTAATAAAGTATAACATATTTCTATGTATTTAATTCTTGATATGAAGGAGATCCCAGTTGAACGTGTTCTGCTACAACTAATTATTACACATTAAAAATTTCTACTACAAGTTTTGTGAAAATTTAAGAGGAAAGGAAGGCTAATCCTATAAAAGCTAATTATCTCTAATATTTTTATTCTATATACTGATGCAAACTACCCTCAGGTTATGTTATTAAAGGACTAGTTACCTAACAGAATATCTGCTAAAACTATTTATATTACAACTACAAGTATTAAACTACTTATATTACAACTACAAGTATTAAGTTTTTATACCTCACCTTCTTGGGACTGTATATTTACCAGGTCCTGAGTTAAGATAATAGATATATACTCCAATGCACAAAGATATCCAAGCTATTGCAAAACTGAACACTTTACAACTCATTCCAAACATCATTTTAAAGTCAATTAAATTACGTATCACTCAACAAAAATTCATATATGTTCAAGTAACATTTTTCATTATGACAATTAAACTTTAAATCTTTGGGAAAGAAAATTAAGAAAATAAAAGTAATTAGTAACATTAGTAATAAAAGTTATTAAATCAGCAGAAACTAGTAAAGTGGTAGTCTGTTAAGGAGAATCAGACATTGCAAGACAGTAATTTGCCATAAGGTTTTTATCAATTTTTCGTTGCAATTTTACGGAACTGTCCACAGAGTTCCGTTTCACTCCATTGCCCTTTGGTTCATTTCTTTTCGTGTTTCACCTTCTCAAGGGGTCTCTAGTGTACCTTCGCCTCACACTTCAGTGTCTATGCTCCCACTACCTCTCCACCCCAAATCTTCACATGTTCCCAGATTTTACAAGCACTTACTCTTACATTACCTTTATAAAACAAAACATTCAAAATGGCGAAACTCAGAGCTGCTTCGAGGGGCGGCATCCAAAAAATGCCCCTCATCCACCCCTCTTTCTTAACCTCTTATCCTTCCCCTTATACTGTTAAACTCTTTCCTCCTCTGGGTTCATCCGATCACCTTCTTATCTCCGTATCTTGTTCTGTCTCTGTATCTTGTTCTATCTCCAAATCGTGTTCTGTACTTAGTTCGACTTATCATAACCTGAACAACTGATACTGCCTTAACCAATAGATGGAATGTTTTAGTAGAATACAGGTCTACTGCCATATTACACCATATATATATATATATATATATATATATATATATATATATATATATATATATATATATACTATATAGTTTGCCATTCAATTCCATTTTCTTTTCTAAATATAGAAAATAGAGACATCTGAATATTCGAACACTTTGCTAGAAAAGAAAGAATTGGACAGTTTAAAACAGTCAATTTTCTCACTATATTATTTTTGCTTATTAATTTTTTGGGAGTTTTTCTTTTTATGTATATTACTCTTCCATGTAAGAAAAGTATGTAAAAAATACATTTCAAAATTTTTTCAATTTAATATTTTTGATACAATGAAAAATAAAGGCGTCATGCCAAATTGAATTAATATCATTATTAAATCTAACAAACTAGTTTGATAACCTAACCCTGACTTAAAAGTGTAAATGTACGTTAATGGCAAGCAATAAGCTAAAATAAACTTTTTATATATTTCAAGTCTCTAGCAATGTTATAAAATATTGATAAGTTTTGAGATATTATTCTCTGCCTATATCGCTATAAGGTTTTCAGACCCATTTTTTTTGTTTTTCAATATACATTACATTTCCAGTTTATTTTTTGAAGGCTTAGGTGTAGATTGTTTCTGACTTTCGATATTTTTTATATCGATATTTTTTTATGTCGATATTTTATTTTAATCGATACTTATATACCTATAATTAGCCCTAGGCTACTATGTCTTGCAAACGTTCTTGTGTACCTTAGGTCTCTTTTACGGCAAATTCTTGTGTAGGTTAGGCCTCTTTTTACGGCAATTTCGGTAGTTCAGGTTATGATAAGTCGAATTAGGTTCTGCTAGAAAAGTAAGTAATAATAATTGTGTGTATGTCTAGTGTAATAGGGCCATAGACCTCTAATTCTCAGCAAAGTTCTTGTTTATATACGTTAGGCCTCTCCGAAATTTTTGATTATCGATATTTTCAGACAATCGAAAGTCAGAAACAATCTACACCTTTACCTTTTTTGAATAACTATTAATATCAGGGTAGAGACAAACCATGCATAATAACCATACAAATTATATAAGTTCACTAGTAAAGCCTCTATGGCCAATGTGGGTTACTATCTACTCTCCATGTTTTTCATTTGTATTATACTGATGGATTTTTCGAGTTCCATTGGCTTAATTTATTTCAATGTATTTTGCTTTTGCATTTTCAACAGTAAAATAATTAATAAATAAATAAATAAAAAATAATAATAATAATAATAATAATAATAATAATAATAATAATAATAATACCCAACGTCTGCTTACAATTACCAAAATCATAAACCTAATGTAGGCCACAGCCACCAAACTTTGCAAAATAGTCAGGAAACATCAGCAAACATATCGATAAGAACAAATATACCTTTTAGCAATATTTTACCGTTTCGTACTTTCTCAATTTTATTAGTAAGTGATTTCATTGTTGCTTCTAGATAACTAATAGACTCTTCAAAGGGTATTAGAGCACTTTTGAAACAAAAATGATTTCATCAAGGCAGCTGATTCAGGAACATTTTCGAGAGAGAGAGGGGAATGTGACGAATGTCAAAAACATGATTAATCGAAAACATGATTAAATAAATATTAGGCTAATAAAGTCTATGGATACAAGAGAAGTACAGAACAAGAGAGCAGGGTTGCCAGAATGTTTTCATGGTAAGTGCCATGGAGTGGTTTTGAAAATAGCCAATTGGATTTGAAAGTAGCCCAATAAATATATATATATATATATATATATATATATATATATATATATATATATATATATATATATATATATATATATATATATATATATATATATATATATATATATATATATATATATATATATATATATATATATATATATATATATATATATATATAATATATATATATATATATATATATATAATATATATATATATATATATATATATATATATATATAATATATATATATATATATATATATATATATATATATATATATATATATATATATATATATATATATATATATATAATATATATATATATATATATTATATATATATATATGCCGTTTATTTATTTTTTTCATTAATTCTGAAACATTCACGGTCTGCACTCCAATTTCCACTTTGATGAGCATCACCTCTCTTCTTCTAGACCTCACCTCCTATTCTTGACCGAAACTCAGATGTTTGAGCGTTCTGATAGTAAACCCTATTCTGTTTCCTCCCATTGTCTCTATCCTTAATTTTCAGCCAAAGGTGGTTGTTGTGCATACGTGAGCAACGATGTCGTTTGTTCTGGTGTCTCTAATTTGAAGTCTTCCAAATTCTCCACCTTATGGCTTAGGCTCTCTTGCCATTCTACGACTAAGTTCATTTGTTCTGTTTATTTATCTCCTAATTTTATTGATTACTCTAAATTCTTCGACTATTTAAACTCCGAAATAGAGCACATTCTCTCTTCTTCTTTCTCTGAGATCATCATATTAGGTGATTTCAATGTTCACCACTACCAAAGATTTCCTTCTAGTTCTCATGATACAGCTGGTAAAGGTGCCTTCCATTGCTATCCAAAACGACCTTGAGCAGTTGGTGCAGCAATCTACTCGTATTCCTGATCGTCTTGGAGATGAAGCCCAACATTCTAGACCTTTTTCTAACGTCTAATCCTTCTCCTTATACAGTTAAACTCTTTCCTCCTCTGGGTTCCTCCGAATCGCCTTCTTATCTCTGTATCCTCTAGCTATCTCTTCAAGTCTTCCATAGGAAAGATCCCCTTCTATTGAAAGGAATCATTTGTGGCATTTCGGTGCCGCAAGCTGGTCGGACTTCTGGGCGTACTTCTTCGACTTCCCGTGGAATGATTATTGCTTCTGTGGGAGGGGTCCCTCGGAATGTGCAGAACTCATTATTGAGGTGATTCTTTCTGCCATGAAGGAGTACATTCCATTTTCTTTAACTTCTACTACACCTGACAAACCTTGGATTAACTCTGCTTGTTTTCGCGCTATCCGCCGCAGGGATGTTGCCTTCATGGATTACCATCGTCTTCAAACTCCAGAATATCACGCAACTTATATTTCATTCCCGGAATCTTGCAAAATCTATCATTCGTAACACTAGAAAATCTTTTCTCCGTAGGAAATGCAATAATCTTTCTGGAATTTTGCCAAAAATGTCAACTCTAAATATGCTTCTTTCTCTTTCCTTCCTTTAATATCTTTCGACGGCACAACTTTAATATCTTTCTTTTCGCTCAAACTTTTGCCTCTAATTCAACCTTAGACAATTCCAGAGCTATCCCTCCTCCTTTAACTCCCTCCAACTCATTTTTGCCTAAAATTATGATTTTTTTTCTAAAGACGTCCTTTCTTCTCTCTGAGTTTAATACTAAGAATGCGTATAGTCCCGATGGTATTTGTCCTGTCCTGTGATTCTCAAAATTTGTATTTCAGAGCTTGCACCCTACCTTGGTAAACTATTTCATCTTTGTCTCTCTACTTCAACCTTCTCTTCTTGCTGGAAACGTGCGCTCATTCAGCCTGTGCCAAAGAAAAAGGACCCCTCTCAACCCTTCAAATACCGTTCCACTTCTTTGACCTCCTTCTCTCTAATGTTTTCGAATTTATCCTTAACTGGAAGATTTGGAAACATCTCAGTTCTTCTAATCTTATCTCTGATCGCCAGTATGGCTTTCGTAAGAAACACTCTACTGGTGATCTTTTTTCCCTTCTCTCTGACTCTTGGTCTTCCGCTCTTCGCATTTCGGTGAATCTTTGTTTCAGCGCTGGACATATCGGAAGCCTTTCGATAGAGTCTGGCACAAATCTTTGATTTCTAAACTTCCCTTTTTCGGTATCTATCCTTCTCTCTGTGATCTTCTAATTAATTTCCTTTCCGGTCGTTCTATAGCATCTGTTGTAGACAGCCACCGTTCTTCCTTTTAAATCTATTAATAGTGGTATTCCTTAGGGTTCTGTCCTATCCCCAACACTTTTTCTGCTTTTCATTAATGATCTTCTCTCTGTTACCTCATCTCTTATCCACTCATATGCTGATGACTCCACCCTTCATTACTCCTTCCAGTTTGAAAAACGCTTTCTCCCCAAGAGCAGTTGATAGACTCGAGAAGGGTAGCCTTGGAACAACTAACATCTGATCTTTCACGTATTTCAAATTGGGGCAGAGAAAACATGGTAGTTTTCAATGCCTCAAAAACTCAGTTCCTCCTTCTTTCCACTCGACACAATTTTCCACATAACTATGATGTCCTCTTCGAAAACACACAGCTCAAAAATTCATCTGTTCTTAATATTCTTAGCTTTTCCTTTAACCGTGATCTTTCTTGAAAAGAACACGTTATTTCTCTCTCTAAAAAAGCTTCCAAGAGGTTGGGTGTTCTGAGACGCCTTCAGAATTACTTCACGCCACCCCAGTTTCTTGCTCTCTATGGGGGTGCTGTTCGCCCCTCTATGCGGCATGTTTCGCACATCTGGGGTGGTTTCAATCATTCTGCTCTCCTTGAGAATGCGGAGTCTAGGGCTTTTCATCTCATCAACTCTCCTGCTCTTACTAACTCTCTCCAATCTCTTTCTGCGTCAATCTCTCTTTACTATCGCTATTACAACGGACACTGCTCTTCTGAACTCTCTCGTTGCATACCTCCTCCATTGAGAAGAGCTCGTGCGACATGCCTTTCTACTCAGTCTCATCTTTTCTCTGTCCAACTCTCCGACCCCAGACTTAGCCACTATGCTCAAATCTTACATATACACTACTGGTAAAGTCTGGAGCACACTCCATTATCTGTTTTCCAAACCTCCTTTGACTTGCATAGTTTCAAACGCCGTGTATCTGGACATGTTGACCTCCTTCGATCAGGATAGGATTTTTTTTTTGCCCACTGGAGGATATATATATATATATATATATATATATATATATATATATATATATATATATATATATATATATATATATATATATATATATATATATATATATATATATATATATATATATATATATATATATATATATATATATATATATATATATATATATATATATATATATATATATATATATATATATATATATATATATATATATATATATATATATATATATATATATATATATATATATATATATATATAGTGTGGATGTCTTTGAGATGAAAGATTTGAGTTCGATATATAAATTGAGAAGAATTAATAGGATTAAAAATGAATGAATATGGGAGATGTGTAAATGTAAGAGGAGTGTAGTTGGATAGAGCGAAGGAGGGTGTTGTAAAATGGTTCGGACATATGTGTAGAATGAATGAGGACAAGATGGTGGGCAAGTTACTTAGATTAATTGTATGTGGGGTAGGGGGAGGGGAAGGCCAAAGTGGAGATGTATGGATGGAGTGAAAGAAATTTTGGGTGGAATGGATGGCGATGGTCAAAGGGGATGAAAGTAGGAATGGGTATGTTTATTGTTTAGGAGGGAATTGTGGCGGGCACCACCTCACGAAAGTGGGAAAGGTGATATATATATATATATATATATATATATATATATATATATATATATATATATATATATAGTATATAATATATATATATATATATATATATATATATATATATATATTTAGTATATATATATATATATATATATATATATATATATATATATATATATATATATATATATATATATATATATATATATATATATATTATATATTATTATATTATATATATATTATATATTTTATTTATATTATTTATAATATATAAAAAATTTTTTTTTTTTTTTTTTTTTTTTTTTTTTTTTAAATTTTTTTTTAATTTTTTTTTTTTTTTAAAGATATTTTACATTATTTTCATTATTATTCAAAGTTCTCTTCTTTTCCATCTCTTTTTAAATATACATGCTTAATTGAACAATGTCTAAAAATAAGTTGTAGTTCTAATTCGAGAAATTCAAATTTACAGGGTTTGCTTTCGTGAAATTCAAAAGTACTCCGCTCCATCTTCCTGGATTCGGATTCGGATTAGGATTCGAGAAATTTCAAAATCAACTATATTCGATAATTCAGATTCGGATTCGAATTCTAGAAATTCAAAATGTAAGTGAATTCGAATTCAATTCGATTTCGAGAAGTTCAAAATTAACCGGATTCGGATTCAGATTCAGATTCGAATTCAAAATTAGCAGGATTCAGAGTCTTATTTATCTAAATAAATAAATTCAAAAACCTCAGTTAAATATATGTATTAATCTTTTAAATTATTTGTAAACCATTAAATTATATATCAAATTATTTATTATTTATTTTGTAATCTATTAAATTATTTGTAAACTTGTAAGATTTGCTATGCTAACTATATTGTTATATAAAAAAGTGATAGCCCAAGTTGGCAAATTTTTGTAACTAATGGCGGTAGCGGCAGAGACTTTACATTATTTCTCTAGTGGCGGTAGCAGCGATACTTTTTAAAGTAACATGCAATCTCTCTCTCTCTCTCTCTCTCTCTCTCTCTCTCTCTCTCTCTCATATATATATATATATATATATATATATATTATATATATATATATATATATATATATATATATATATATATATATATATATATATATATATATATATATATATATATATATATATATATATATATATATATATATATATATATATGAAAAAAAACTTAGAAGCCGTAGAAAGAAGGCTCAGTATGGTGTGGATCTTTATTTATCAATGCACTTTGTTATTACGACAGTATATGTGACAAATTTGTTTAAATGTAATATAAATATAAATTCATTAAATATAAAAATCATTTCATTTTATATTCATTATTTTCTATTGTTTATTTACCATTTATATATATTTTAATTTAACAAAATGAAATTTTCCATAGGGGGAATAAAATACCAAGCGAACACGCCTTTAACGCAGCATAACGATGAAAACCGCAAATTAATATACGAAACCAGGAAATTTTTAATATAGAAAGTAAAAATACTAACTTATGCAGTAAATCTTCGATAGATATTTTGTTTCAATGGTAGGAATTAGATCGGACTAAAGATTCGATAAAATTTTAAAATCGAACAAAATTCTTTAAATTTTTGGTATTCTGAAAATAATTAAAGTAAGTACATTGTGATTTTTTTTTTAATTACGGTTGTTAAAGATTATAAATACGAATAATTAATATTTTTGAAGTGGTTAAAATTTGTTTTAAAGGAAATTAGAAAGAGTTAAATGTTAATGTATAAATTCTCTGTACATTAAATACTATCTAGTGCGTTATATTGGAGAATGAAATTGCTAGAAAAACTTAGACGTTACAGTCGATGGAAAAACTACAAAATTGACAAATGTTCCTTTAACACTTGGTACAATATTTTTGCTTAACTTTGCAAGTTTAGATTGCAAACCTTCATTTAATTCAGTGATGTGAATCTAATTATTTCTGTTGTGGATTTCTGTCGAGACCTAAGTATTTGTTATTGAATTTCACATTATATATATATATATATATATATATATATATATATATATATATATATATATATATATATATATATATATATATATATATATATATATATATATATATATATATATATATATAGCTAATGAATAAATTATAAAAAATTATAAATTAATTTAATAATTAATCTCGTTAATTAAATTACTGACAAAATGTGTCGTGTTAGCACTAATATGCTTTAGAAAATTATTCCTTTTCCGAGTGAAACTATTTTTCACTTTTAGCATTCTGAAGCTATTGAAATAAAGTACGTAATTGTATTAAATAAAAGTAAATTAAGGCTTAAAGAACCTTTTGTACAACAAATCGAACCAAAAACATTAATTTTTTTACTATAAGGCATAGTATTATTGAGCATGGTCTCTTATTTTGAAGAGTCGTATACTGATATTTGAACAGGAGACAAATTAACGATATTTCCTGAAACTTCAATATGGAGTAAAAAATTAAGTTCTCCATCCGGAGGTACTAGAGGCAGAGCCCTCGGAATACATGTTTAATAATTTTCTGCCATGCATTCAAATGTTTATCAAATTCTTTACCTAAATCTATTTAGGTTTATTAAAAATTACGTACTAAATGTACAATACGTATGTATTACGGTAAGTTTTCGTGCATCGTAGAAAAGTTTTTATGCCATAATTAGGCTTTTATTTAATGCACTTACGAATACTTTTATTTTTAGTTTCAATATATTAGGAGATATTGGAAATCAAAAATGGCTCACCTGAGCCGAAAAATTCCCAAATTACCGAATTTAGCCGTTAGATTTTTTGATTTCTTTAAATTTTAAATTTTTCTAAAATCCTAGATTTGGAATTAGCATTTTACTGCTTACTTTACCCACCAAATTAGTCTCTTTAAGCAGATTTCTGGTCCGCTATTAGATATATCAATATTAATATCGCTTGAAAAAACTATGGAAAAAATTTTCTTATAGATTCAAAGTTCGGTCTGGTTTAGTTAGGTTTGTTATGGCTATAATACTACACTGGAAAAATCTCAAATTTTCAATAGAGAAAAGACATATTAAGCTTACATAAAGTCGCGACACCGATTTATTTTGTAATAAGAAAATAACTGAAAACTTTGACATTTTTTCCACTTGTGCCAACGATTCGTTAGGGCAATTTTTGTAGTGTACATTGTATATTATTATCGATATGTCGATAATTCAATATACATATTCGAAGAACTAATCTTTTATTTTTACCGAAAGCTAAATCTAGTAGGTAAGGTAAATGTTAAAAATGGTTAAAAGGAACAAAATTAATACAAATAAAATTTATATAAACCATAAAATAGTATTGTACTAATTTAAATATATCTAAAGAAACATTAAACAGAATTTAATGAAAAAAATTTAACTTCTAAAACTGTTCAAGTTTTCAGAATGTCTACGAACTTAGGTTATCTCGTCTGTATTTCTTTCGTAATATTAATATACGGTCAATCATGTGAATCAAAAAGCTTGAAAAGGGACCTGGGCAGCGGGGTTGGTCCCCTACCAATATCTAAGGAAATAAAGAAAATGCTAAAGAAGAGATGGTATGATGAAGAAACCAATGAAATAACAGAGGAAGATTACGAAGAGGTCTATGATGATTTAAAGGATTATTTAACCGATGAAACAGAACCAGTAAGTTGGGATTGTGTTTTTTAATGTAAATATTTTTAAATAAACTATGCATTGTTACTTTAGGCACAGGTAGATATCGGAAACTTGTCAAAGTTTAATGACGAAAGTAGGTAGAAAGATATCAAAATTTTAAATATCAACTTTATAAAAGTTTCGGTAGGCTTTAAGGTTTTAAGTTTGACGCAATTGATTGCTGCAACCTTACCTTGTTTTAATTCAAATTTTATTTTCGAATTTTTATTAATCTATAGCAACTTTTTCTAACTTAAATTTTGAATAAATTTGAATTTATATATATATATATATATATATATATATATATATATATATATATATATATATATATATATATATATATATATATATATATATATATATATATATATATATATATATATATATATATATATAAATAATAATAATAATAATAATAAAAAAATTTAAAGTTTTAAAGGCTGCAGTTTTCCTTTAGTCACAAAGACGTATTCTAGAACGTTAGTTAGGAATGTACAGAAATGAATATTCCGTAAAATATTTTGGATGAAATATTTTAATTACTCGGGTCGGGATTATAGGGATAGAACCCCCACTTAAAAATGTAACTTCCATGCATTGATATACTGTCAATTATATTACATTTACCAATTAAATTTAAATTTTTATTCATTCGTTTAGCAGTCCCTTTGTTTAATTTCCTGGCACCATCATTGACACTTTTGTCTCAAAATTATACTTGTAGAGTCTTGGCGCATTGTTACATTCTATAATTTTTACCTATAGTTTATTTAAATGCCCTTTTTTCTGGTACAAAATAAATTTTATACCTATTAATTTTTCGAAAAAATAATTACTATATGGCCCATAGAAACTTAAGAGCGTATATTACGTTTTTTGTTTGAATTAGTGTCTAATGTTAATATTTTTTAAAGTGGTGCATTGAACTATTTGCAATACTAAGTGGCCAAATATAACTAATAATAAATATAAAACACTAATTTTCGTGCTGAATTGGGTATCCGAGCATTGATTTTTTTGAGTTTGCTCTTTGTAATTTTTTATTGGTAGCCTAAACTTGACTTAACCTAATCTACCTTTAACTGTGAAATATTTGTTTGATAATGAAAATACAGATATAAGATTGCGACAACTAAAATGAAAAAATTCCAGTCAAATTTCTTAAATATCCATATGAAAGCATTAAAAAGTTCAACGTTTGGATGGTTAAAGTGTAGACTATTATTTTAGAATGTTATAATTTTAATTACCACTTTTAATATTTGCATTAATTTTGGCCACTTATGATATCGCGAATAGTTATTTAATCTCCTTACAAAATAAATTTTACATTAAAATGACTTTAAAACTGAAAAGGGCGCTATTTAATATATATATAAAATACTTTTATGGTTAATAAAATTTAAGTTTTCAGCACGTTTGTAAACTCTTTAACGTTCCCATTCAATACTATTGATATAAGATTTTTTTTTTTAAAAGTCCTATTGACAAAGATTGCACGGGTTTAAATTTCAAAATAGATTTTTAATTAGTTTTCGGTGTTCTAATTTATTGAATTTACGCTCTCCTACTCGCTTTCCATTTTTATCAGTCCCGTAGAATAAAATTTCAAGTAATTAGTTTCTAGTTTTAATTGGATCAAAATATAAGGTTTCGGATATACTCAGCCGAATTAGCCTATAGTATAACTCATTGACCTGTACCATTTTATCCACCCACCCATTGAAAGTTGCTAAATATAACTTTTTTTTTTTTTAAATAGAGATGACATTGAAGAAGTGGAAGATTTCCCAGCACCACGAAAATTGTGATAAAGAATTGCATGAGGACGAAAAACATCCTGCTAATTACAAAGACCAAATAGAGAGAATAATGCAAATATATGCATCAACTTTAGTTGGTTCAAAATATTTTAGTAGTTGCCGTGATGGAAAGAAAATTAGAAGTTTTGCAAAATCTTTATAATCTTAAAGAAAAGATAAAGAAGGATGAAAAGCCTAAATCGGTAATGCTTAAATTTTGTTTAATACTGAAAACTATTTTGTAGCATTTCGAACAATATAACTTAATCTACATATTTTGGTAACTAGCTAGATACTGTATTTTTTAAATTTATATTACAGAGGTCTGAAGGTAAATTCTTTTTCACAATTAAATCTCTAAGGAACTTCCCAACAAAGGATCTGCTAGGAATTTTCGAGAGTAGCGTTTCTGAATTGTAAGTTAGTAAATTATATGAAGGGGTGTAGTTTTTAGTGATTCATTACCTAGTATATTAAGATGAAGCAGTAGTGTTTCAAACGAAATAGTGCTTAAAACTAAAGAAATTTAAATTCTGGTATTTGAAAGGTACTTTTAATATTTTAATCCATTAATACTAATGCATGAAAAGAATAACGCAAGTTTAATTTGCTTTTTCAAATATTTAACATTCTTATATTCTTTCAGAAATAACTGCGGATAGTTTGTGAAGAAGCTGGAAATTAGATATCCTGAGTATTTAGCTTAAAATTAATTATACCTGTTTAAAAAATAAAAATAGACTAAAAGCTTTTTGAAATTCAACCCATTTACTTCAAACATTTGTAGACATAAGAAAATGTGATAATTGGAAACTGCTGTTTCACTGCAATTATTAATGTAAACTTCAGTATGCTTAAGTATTTACAAATATTAGTTTCTAAATATTGAGTATTTCTATTCACAAGCTAATTCTGGAGTTCTTCAATCTGAATTGAAGTAATATGGTTAGAAATCGGTTTTCAAAAAATTGTAAATCACTATTTGCGTTATTAAATAAGGGCAAAACTCTCTGTAAATATAAGAAATAAAATTCTACTTTGAACAGTATAGTGAGAACTGTAATCTGTTGTAGAACGACGAAAATTACTCAAAATTTACAAATAACTTTTCCTTAAAATTTAAATGAATGGCACACTAACATTATGTACAAGAGCTTCATGGGAGCTTGAAAACGTTTTCCTTTTTCATATACTATATATTACTATTGCAATCACTCAGTGAAACCCAACTCTAGGAAAGGGGTTAAAAATGAGATATCCCACAAATTTATCTGAGCGCAGATTCAAGATTTAAAGTAGAGATTAAATATAGCAGGATGTAGAGAGAGAATTTAATTCAATGAAATAGAATTAAGAGTAACGGGAAAAAGTTCAGAAAATCCATTTACACGCAAATTCTGTGGAAGGAAATTTTATTCCTTTTCCTACGAGGGTGTGGCGAAGGAGGTGGAATTTAGACTGCCAGGTCCCCGGAACCAGTAATTGCCGTTATAGTACCAATAGAAAATAAGTTCAAGGATTTAGAAGGTTACGAACTTACCTATGTTTTAGATTGTTGAAATTTACTGGAGTGATGATGCTCCATTGGGAAATCTTATCCAGAAACAAATATCAGTATAGTTAAAGTACAGGAGTGAAAAGCGAAAAATTATTTAAAATGAGTTTAAAAATGGTAATGTAGGAATCGGTATAGGAATAAAAGAATGAAAGTAAATCTAAAGAGGAAACCCGAAGGGAGGGAGCTTAGTTACACAGGCTACATTCTGACCAAGCCTTATATCTCAAGAGAAGCCACAAAATTTGCAAACGGCCGTAAAATGTAAAGAAATTTCACCTGTAGATTTACATACCTTTTCCTGCTTTAGAATCAGTGTATACTTAGAAAAATAATGAAAATGTTATAAGGCAGAATTGTTTAACAAGGTCTAGAGCCAACACAGATGGAAATTCCTCCAAACAATGAGGAATGCAATCCTAGGCGCTTGCTTTTCAATCCTCTCGGAATTCAGAGGACTATGCACTAGACCGTATGCAATTGTAAATAAAGATATGCCACCCGAAGGGAGGATGCCGATTGCTAGACATATACTGAGAATGTTGCAAAATAGTAGCCGAAGGGTTTTGGAGTTTTCATCACCAGTCAATCAACAGGAAAAAAATGTGATTTACGTAAGTCTTTGAAGATGTGTTTAGAAAAAGGATACAAATATTTGGTAGTAGGAAAACAATTGGACTACACACTTTCATTTAGTGAAATGTACATTTAACTTGTCCAAAAATATCACACAGACATGATTCCGAACAAAGAAATTAAACGAAAACTGGCAGAATAAAATTATCAAATCTGCTAATTTCATCTGTATTATGGCCTTTACTTTTCCGTCACTCACCTCGTGTATAGATTAGCAGGGATATTCCCATGGATAGTTAATGTACAGCAAAACCCTCCAAAGCCTGATTGAAGTTGCTACAAGTTAAGTTTAGAATAGAGGGGCCTTATAGAATAGAAAATATTAAAATTAAAAGCTGTAAGATTGTGGTCTATTGTCAATGGAAAGGCAGGTAGGTAAGTGTAGCAATATTAGCAGGAGCAAATGTTCAAGAATTGACAGGAACGCTCTGGAATATGCATGTGCACGTTCATAAATCAGTTCTTGGTTAAAATAGTTATTTGGCCTCTAGCATCTCTGTTTAGTTCAACCACTGTGTTGGGAAAATTAAAATACCTTAAACAGAAGATTTTCAAGTTCAAATGGAAATATTTAACAGTATCGTGACAATTACAAGTTTAATCTTTCATGCATTTTCGTCTACGTATCTATTAGTATTCGAAGTCTCAAAGGAAATTGAAACATTTCTATAACGGTTCAAGTTTAAAAAGCAAAGTTTAATGGTATTACTCTTTATTATCAAGTGTTGAAGATACAAAGAATGTGCATGAAAATTGAAAAGCAATTTGATTTTACTATTTAATAGTGAAACTTAAAATTCACAACTTCAAAATATTACAATTCATCTCTCGGTGGAATATTTTCATCTCTCCTGCGAACATTCTCTTTCGTAAATCCAAAGAAAAGATTTCCTGTAACAACGAAATAAACGCTCAAATGTAAGCATTATATTTTTTTCAAACTAACTTGAAAATAAATACCTGATAAAACTAAATTCATAGTTTTCCAAAGATTAAAGTCTGAGAGTTGAACAAGTTCTTTAATCCATTCTATAATTTCTGCATCTTCATCCTGCAGTGTTGAAAATTTAAAATCAAGTCCTAGAATTTACTCTAAAGGTACATAGAATTTCTTTGTTATAAATTTGTCAAGTCTAATAAAAATTTCTAAATTAAAGTGCAATAATTCTAAATTTTTTTTTTTTTTATAGAAGTTTAGAAAAATATTTCCCTACTTAATTTGAACTGCATTATACTTTTAATTTAATACCCATTATAAAAAAAAAAAATATTACGTTTCTTATTTTTCTAGTTTTCAACAGCTGCTTTAGATCTTCAATTTGTTGATCGTGTATTAATTTTTCTTCTGGCTTTGATCTCTTATATAATGAAGATTTCTTAAATGCAGCTTCGTAAACCTTCATAAATCTATCGAATTGTTTGACCATTGCAGATTCTGGTACTTTTCCATCAGATGCGGAAATAAATGGTACATTTTTCCTAGTGCTATAAAAAAGATTTTGCAATATATATATATATATATTATATATATATATATATATATATATATATATATATATATATATATATATATATATATATATATATATATATATATATATATATATATATATATATATATATATATATATATATATATATATATATATATATATATATATATATATATATATATATATATATATATATATATATATTAACATCCTTCGTAAACTTTGGTTCCTAAAAATAAATGCTTTTGACTTTTAAATAACCTTTTTTTTGGTATAATTTTTACATTCGAAGTTCATTTGAACATTAAGAACTGGAAAAAAAATTACTTAAAACTTTAAGAGCATAAAAAAAAATGAATCTGTCCAAATAAAATAATCATTTCCAATTTTGATTTAATTCTGGAAAAATTGTACTAAGCATGTAATTTATTTATACCTTTCTTCACGCTCAACAACTTCATTAAAAGTTGCTTCACGGAAATTCACTAAAATACAAATGAACGCACTAACAAACAATCCGAATATCTTCATTGTTCCAAATGCTTCAATCAATTTAACGATTACCTCTCTCGATAATAAACAACTTACGAAAGTAACATGTTAATATTTAACTATACCAAACTGGAACTAATTATCATGGGAATTTTTTAGTTGGTTTGAATGCTGATAAAAATAAATACTGTACTATATATATATATATATATATATATATATATATATATATATATATATATATATATATATATATATATATATATATATATATATATATATATATATATATATATATATATATATATTTAACCGCTATATTAAAACAGTAAGAAGTAAAACACTAAAACGAGTTAATAAAGAAGAATTAAAAAGATTATAACAATGGTGGAAATTAAAAAGAAAAACTGTGTGACGTTTCGGAACTAAACTTATTGTTTCCTCATCAAAGACACTAATGAGAAGACATCGGAAAGTGGAGACAATTTAACAAGAGGGAAGTACGATAAAAGGCGGGTTTTCAGACTATTGTAAAAATAAGCTAGCTAAAAGTAGCTGGCGTAAGATGAAGATATTTTTTTAAAAATAGATTTTAAAAAATTACCAACTAAGTTTTCAGTTTCAAAAAGTTCTTTTGTATATTTTGTAAAGAAGAACTCCACGAGCCGATTGAGGTTTTTTGAATAAGATGAAAAATAAATTTAGCGTTATTCCAATTTATTACATGTTGTTGAATGATATGAAGGAATATGGCGTTGCCATGGTTATGTCTCCTGATGTCGGCTTTATATTGTTCAGTGAGGGTATTCAAAGTTTTTATAGTTTCACAGAAGAAAACCTCCTGACAAGTGTCTCAGGGAACCTTGTAAACTCCCCCAGATTCTTCTATATGAGAGGTGGAATTAGAAATTAAAGAACAAGCCAACTTGTCGGGAAAGGTAAAAACAAAATGAATATTATGTAAAGAATTCAAAGAAAACTGTAAAGAGGCAAGGGATTCTACATAAGGTAATACAAGTTTATTAGAAGGATAGGAGCGAGGTTTTGGATTGCGTACGTTTACCCTTCAAGTCCAGGTTAGGTTGAGTCGAACTAGTTTACTAGATTTAACAAACTAGTTCAACTTAACATAACCTGGACTTACTGGGTAAATCAACGTTAATGGCCCAGCAAATATTTCTATCCTTGCGAAATTAGAGTAATTTATAGAAATATTTTTAAAAAGATATAGTTTGATACAAAAATTAGGTTTAATATAGAAAAAAATACGTTTTACAACACGTAGTATGAATATTTTTTCCTTTTTTAGCTCCGAAATAGCAAAAAAAAATTTTAAAAAATCCATTTCGACGCTGATGCGGCAACCTTTCCTAAAGAAGGAAAGAAAGAAAGAAAGAAAAATATTTTTGTTCTTTATTAAATAATCAATAATTTTTTTCAAAGTTTAATTTCTTGATTTTCATTTTTAATAAACCTATGTAAGATAATTTTTCTTTTAACGTAATGGAATTGTAGATGGATGTTCTAGACTGGTGGATCTCAGAGTTTCGGTAGATCATTATATATATATATATATATATATATATATATATATATATATATATATATATATATATATATATATATATATATATATATATATATATATATATATATATATATATATATATATATATATATATATATATATATATATATATATATATATATATATATATATATATATATATATATATATATATATATATATATATATATATATATATATATATATATATATATATATATATATATATATATATATATATATATATATATATATATATATATATATATATATATATATATATATATATATATATATTAAACAACCACGAAATAAAACAATAAAAATAATAAAAGGTTAAAAGCAAGAGGAATCAATAAATATAACCAATATAAATAGAACTAGGTTAAAATTATAAATCATATAATATTTCAAAGCATAAAATAGCTTTCTCTTCAGATATGATTAAAAGAAAGATGAAGAAAGAAAGAAAGAAAAATATCTTGCTTATTATTAAATAATCAATAATCAATAAGTCCTTTCTTCATCTTTCTTTTAATCATATCTGAAGAGAAAGCTATTCAATGCTTTGAAATATTATATGATTTATAATTTTAACCTTGTCCTTTTTATATCGGTATCAACACTTTGCTGATTCCTCTTCTTTTAACTTTTTATTATTTTTAGTGTTTTATTTAGTGGTTGTTTAATTATTATTGATAACAGAGTGCGAGCTTTTTTTTTTTTTTAATAATAATAATAATAATAATAATAATAATAATATATATATATATATATATATATATATATATATATATATATATATATATATATATATATATAATATATATATATATATATATATATATATATATATATATATATATATATATATCAACTTATTTCGTAATTTGTAGAATTTATTTAGCTGCCTAGGTTAGTTTCCTTTTAAAGAAACGGCACGTCCGAATGTTGCAAAATTCTAAATTGAATTAATTAATAACGAACAGTCAAATGACAGTTATTTTCGTATTAGGAACATAGATATTCTTTTCGCTATCTAATTTTTTTTTATTTACTTTTTTTTTTTTTTTTTTTTTTACTTTTCCGAACTTTAAATATGGTATATGCAATGCATTTCAGCATATTTTGTAGTTTTATTTTTAATATAGTGAAAATACAGAAAATATATATATATATATATATATATATATATATTATATATATATATATATATATAATATATATATATATATATATATATATATATATATATATATATATATATATATATAATTTCGATTTTTTACAATACATCTTTGTTTTTCACTATTTTCACTATATTAAAAATATAAAATTAAAATATGCTGAAATGAATTCTACATACACTTTTACTTTACGGAAAAGTAAAAAGGAAAAAAAATACATAATAGAAAGAAAAATCCCAAAAAATTAATAAAAAAAATAATATTAATGCTGCAAAAACGAAATCGACTGTCTTTTCAACTGTCCTATTCATTCTTTTCAAATGTGAATCTGGCAATGTTCGGACTTCTCCGTTTTCTATATTTAAAAAGAAAATTGAAAAAAAAAAACGAAAATAAATATATATATATATATATATATATATATATATATATATTATATATATATATATATATATATATATATATATATATATATATATATATATATATATATATATATATATATATATATATATATATATATATATATATATATATATATATATATATAAGGTGGAGTCTAGAGCTTTTCGCCTTATCAATTCTCCTGCTCTCACTAATTCTCTCCAATCTCTTTCTGCCCGTCGAAATGTTGCGTCACTCTCTCTCTACTATCGCTATTACAATGGACACTGCTCTTCTGAACTCTCTCGTCGCATACCTCCTCCATGAAGAAGGGCTCGTGCGACTCGTCTTTCTACACAGTCTCATCCTTTCTCTGTCCGACTCTCTGACCCCAGACTTAACCTCTATGCTCAATCTTACATTTACTCTACTGGTAAAGTCTGGAACACACTTCCTTCATCTATTTTCCCAACTACCTATGACTTAAGCACCTTTAAACGCCGTGTATCAGGTCATGTCGGCCTTTAATTTGACCATGTTTCCGACTTTCCTCCCAACTCTGGTGGAACAATGGTAGGCCTCTGGCCTTTGCCCACCAGAGGAGAAATAAAAAAAAAAAAAAAAGTATATATATATATATATATATATATATATATATATATATATATATATATATATATATATATATATATATATATATATATATATATATATATATATATATATATATATATATATATATATATATATGGGTATTTATTTTTATCCAAGTTAAAGACCCATTTTGATTTATCTGATTAAGATAATTTTGCTAAAAAAAATGAATTTGATTGCTATAAGATTCTTGACGTGAATTATAAAACTTAATCTCTTTAAATAATATATATATATATATATATATATATATATATATATATATATATATATATATATATATATATATATATATATATATATATATATATATATATATATATATATATATATATATATATATATATATATATATATATATACGAAAGTCGTTTAAATAAAAAAAATATGTAATCAAAATTTTGAGAAATTTTGTAAATCATTATGGTCTATTTTAATTAAAATTATATATATATATATATATATATATATATATATATATATATATATATATATATATATATATATATATATATATATATATATATATATATATATATATATATATATATATATATATATATATATATATATATATATATATATACGAAAGTCGTTTAAATAAAAAAAATATGTAATCAAAATTTTGAGAAATTTTGTAAATCATTATGGTCTATTTTAATTAAAATTATCGAATTATAATTAATTATCAATGTTCTGGTAATAAGATTATTAAAGATGATACATTCAAAATTCGAGTGGTACAAATATTAAAATCGCCTCATACTTCAATATTATCTTTCCTTTTTATTCAAGTTTATGCTTTTTTTTAATATTTGAATTCCGAACGTCTCTACTCCGCCATTTTGAATAGTTTTGCTAAAGAATTTCGAAGATTTGGCAACATGTGAGTTTATTTTACCGTTCTTTTTATTTATTTATTCTCTTTCGCTTTATTCTAGGTTGATTTTTTGTTAGAACTTTTTATACGTGATTTAGACTTTCGAATTTTTATTTGTTTGTTTCTTGTCTTTTGCCGAAAATTTATAGCAGGTGGTGCGTCTTCCTGTTCGTAGTTGTATCGGAATCTGTTGTCGTTAGTAATGTCTTCTTGCCTTTCTTCAACGTAATCGTCTTCCAAATATAAAGATATGTTTTTCGTTCCAATGCTTGTGTCCGTATATTAGCTTACTAACGCTGTTATACCTACTGTCAGAGTTAATAAAGAGGTCAACAACAATAAATAAAATATTGCTAAGTAAATATTACCCGTTTAGTAATTAAATCCATCATACAACTCATCGTACTGCAGAGTAGTATCACATCGTTTTGTCAAAACCGAACTACATTTTGTAATGTCATCGAGGAGCTTTTCCTAAGTCTTGGCCACCTTTTTATCTCGTCGTAGTTTATTCCTCACTTTTTTCATTAACTTTCCATGATCTGAAGATACACTGTGCAAACTTTTTTAGTCATATAACCGAACTCCAGATTTATGTTAAGGATTGCTCCTTTATGCTCTTATGGATAAAGTTGACTTTCCTAACTGCGGAAATTTTTTCTCTGCTGACTTCCTTTTGCCATCTTCTTAACCTACTGGTGGATTTTCTTCGTCAAATTTAGCTGGACTTTTGGGTCCATTATTAGCGTCCCACTTTGCACCGAAGCCTCTAACTGTGAAATTGTCTAAATTTATAATGTCTGTCACAGTACCATCTTCCAACTGAAATGGATTCTATTTCTTCATACCATTGTTACAAACGTCTACTGAACTACAGCTTTCTTCGGAATCAGAACTGTATGGTCGATCATTATTTCGTTTTATTTAACTTACCATAATGATCAAAACACATATAAAACATCAAAAGTTTTCTAAATAGCTTTTAAGTTTTATTTATAGAATACATCAAGTTTGCATATTTAGAAGCCATTATTAACGTAATGGGAATTTTTGAATGCTTATAAGTATCAATTTTTTACGTTTTATTATTTTTAAAAATTCAAAAAGTTATAATTAAATAATTTACTTTTATTATAAATGAATAATTTATTATAGATTAACAAATAGAAAGGGCTGAAATAAATATTTGTGCAACTTCACGATATATATATAATATATATATATATATATATATATATATATATATATATATATATATATATATATATATATATATATATATATATATATATATATATATATATATATATATATATATATATATATATATATATATATATATATATATATATATATATATATATATATATATATATATATATATATATATATATATTATATATATATATATACTCTCCCAGGAAGGGTTTTCACCCTGTCAGTGGAACCAGAATCTTTCTCCATCTGCTTTTAAAAGTCCTCCCAGAGCCCAGAGCCCTCTAAAAGATCATGTTTTTCGGTTCGTTAGTCTCAATGCCCATCCATGAGTCTTATCCAAACTCACATTTAGGGTTTTCACCCTTTCAGTAGGACCAGCATTGTTTTCCAACTAAACTCTAATCACACTCTCCCAGAGTTCTCCAGAAGATTGTGCTTCTTTGAGATATGGTTTCCAATGCTAGTTCTGGAGTTGTTACCAACAGTTGGCAGAGCAATCACAAGGGCGGGTGGCTAGTACTGTCGTCCTAGCTTTTAGTTCTCCTCACATGATCCGATCATATATATATTAGTGATTATGCGACATCCGCAGTTCATCATTTTTCAATATCTGCATCCGATCCGCATTTGCATCAGCAATTATTAAATGCGGATGCTGCAGATGTATAAAATTTTGCATGTTTTTATTATTATTATTATTATTATTATTATTATTATTATTATTATTATTATTATTATTATTATTATATATATATATATATATATATATATATATATATATATATATATATATATATATATATATATATATATATATATATATATATATATATATATATATAAATACATATTCTTCCTTTCCTCCCTTTATTCACTCTGATGGTTATGTTACTAACACTTTAACTGAAAAGGCAAATCTCTTCGGGCTCCCCTTTTCCTCTAATTCAACCCTGGACGATTCGGGCAATCCTCCTCATACTTCTCCTCTCAGGTGTACCATGCTTTACCTGTGATTGTATTTGATCAGATGCATGTGGTTCTGAAATCTATGAACGTTAGGAAGGCGAGCTGCCCGGATGGCATTTTTCCCCAAGTTTTAAGGGAGTTTGCTTCTGAGCTGACTCCGTCCGTCCCTTGCTCAACTTTTCTCTCTATGTATCAATACTAGTACTTTCTCTCAGTGTTGGAAACGTGCATTAGTCCAACCTATTCCGAAGAAGGGTAGCAGCTTTGATCCTTACAACTATCACTCGATAAACTTGTATTCTGCCTAAGATCTTTGAAACACATCTCAATTCTCATTTCTTAGATCATGTAGAATCCCATTCCCCTCTTTCTTTCATGAATATAGCTTTCGACGTTCGACGTCTACTGGTGATATATTTTCCTATCTCACATATTTATGATCTTCCATTATGGACCATGGGGCGACTCGTGTGGTGACGCTTGACATATAAGGCATTTGATCGTGTATTGCATGAGTCAATGCTTTCCAAACTCCCCTCCTTTGAGTTTCCTCCTTCTCTTTGCTTACTTATGTCTAGCTTTCTTCCTAATCGTTCCATTTCGACTGTTGTTGATGGGGCGACTTCTCCATTTCCTGTCAATAGTTGTGTTCTTCAGGGTTCTTGTTTCCTATTCTATTCCAATTTTTCATTAATGACCTTCTCAGCTGCTTATCTAACCATATCCATTCATATGCCAATGACTCGACCCTCCATTCTTCTTCTCATTTCAAATTTACTCCCTCTTTTGCATCTAGAGTTGCCTCTCGTCTTCATCATTCCGAATACATTCTTGCTGATCTGAATAGAATTTCCAAGTTGGGTTGTTTCAGCCTTGTGAAATTCAACTCTTTAAAAACTCAACTTCTTGAAATCTCCCTCTAAAAGACATTTCATAACTTTCCTATTTCTATCGTTGATTCTCCCGTCTCTTCTGTTGATAGTATAAACTGTCCACTAGCATACCTCCGGCCTCCTAGCACAAGGAGTGCATTGTCTGCGCATTAATTTTGTGTGGATATAGACAACTGCAGACTTATCCGCTATGATGCCTCCATCTTTCCAGCCACATCTGTTTTGTGGAATTCTCTTCCATCTTCTGTGATTCCTGCCGAATTTGATTGTACGTTTTTCCTTGAAAAATGAGTTAAAGGAAATAAACATATTTATTAAAAATTAAAATTCCATCATTGATATTTTCATGTCAAAATTCCAACTCCTACGTTAATTTATGCAAGTATCTTATATAGCTGTTATATAAAATATTAAAACATGTGCATTTTAGGTTAAGAAAAAGGTGTAGATTTAAATAGGTGCATAGTAAAGTGAGTTAAATGAAATAAACATATTTCACCAACTGGGTTTGGTGCTATGATCTTTTCACCATTAGATTAGTCTTTTACAGGTCTATAGAGGTGTTTTAATGTAAATTCCGAAAAATTTCATTATGGGTTCGAAAATTTGTCTTTAAGATTAAAAGAGAAAAGCAATGTCCAATTTGTAAATCATTGATTCCACTTTGCAACTGTAATAAATATTTTTTTTTTTTTTTTTTTATTTATTTTTTTTTAAATTAGATAAAAATCTCGAGACATTTCTATTTGGGTTCGAAAATTTGTTCTTAAATTAAAAAAAAAAAATATGAAAATTGTTAAAATTTATAAAAAATATTGTCCAATATTTTAAAAATTTCAAATATTCAAAGTTCAATTACTCTAAATACTATAACGACTAAGAAAATGCGAAACCATAATCTCATTCACATTATCATTAGGATTCAAAATTATATAGACACACTAATCCACGCCTCATATATTTTAGCTTTCAAACTCATTTTAATTTCAAAGTAATATATTGTTAAAAATAATGTTAAATTTTGAAAGGCTTATAGCTTTTAAAAAAAAAATGAGATAGAGCATAGCTGGGTCCATTTACATTTTAGGAACTTGGCAATTGGTTTGGTAAATATCGGATGAATATTAAGAAAGTTAGGTCCAAATTTCAAAAGTAACACCCTCGTATTCAATGATTACCCACTCTCACTCTCTCTCTCTCTCTCTCTCTCTCTCTCTCTCTCTCTCTCTCTCTCTCTCTCTCTCTCTCTCTCTCTCTCTCTCTCTCTCTCTCTCTCTCTCTCTCTCTCTCTCTCTCTCTCTCTCTCTCTCTCTCTCTCTCTCTCTCTCTCTCTCTCTCTCTCTCTCTCTCTCTATATATATATATATATATAAATATATAATATATAATATATATATATATATATATATATATATATATATATATATATATATATATATATATATATATATATATATATATATATATATATATATATATATATATATAATAATAATAATAAATATAAAAAAATAAAAATATAAATATAAATATTATGTATGCATATAAATATTTACCGACACCACCTCTCCAATTATATTTTCTGAAATAATGAAAAAATTTTAAAACTATTATAAAATATTGTATTTTAATAATAAAAAACTAAATTAAAGTTTGTAACTCTAATAAAAACTTAAAAAATATAAATAAATATATTATTATTATAAAATCTACAGAGTTTCTCGTCTAACTCTGTAAGAAACGTTGGCGCAACTAAAAAGTTTACTAGGATTCGAAACCGAAACCTCTAAGATTGTAAGGTAAAGTGCTATCAACTGAGCCACGACAGTCCAAGAGGAAATCACAATGAGAAGGCTCATGAAATTGAGTTAGTCTGCGTGAGTCGTATTTCATGAGCCTTCTCATTGTGATCTCCTTTTGAACTGTCGTGGCTCAGTTGGTAGTGCTTTAACTTACCATCTTATAGGTCTCGGTTTCGAATCCTCGTTCAGCAGACTTGAATTTTACATATTAAAATCTATCGCGAATATGCGCTATAATATATATATATATATATTATATATATATATATATATATATATATATATATATATATATATATATATATATATATATATATATATATAAAAATATATATATATATTATATATATATATATATATATATATATATATATATATATATATATATATATATAATATATATATATATATATATATATATATATATATATATATATATATATATATATATATATATATATATATATATATATATATATATATATATATTATGTGATTTACTTTAAGATTTATCATATGGAAAAAATAATTATTTCATATAAATATTTTTTGAAACTTCGAAAGAATTACTCAAGCGTTTATCTTATCTCTGCGTCTTAATTGATTTGTATTTAATACTGCAGCGTTTGATTAGCAGGTGTTCAGCTTTACAAAGAGACGTGATAAAATTGATTGGTAATTAAAATCTTGCAAAATAAAATATAAAGGAAAATATTCATTATCAGTTAAAATATTTTAAAAGTTTACTCAGTAAACCCCTGAATGCGTTAGTAAAATTTACTGTTTAAAACATGTTTTTTTTTTTTTTAAATTTGTATTTTGAAATAAAAGTGAAAAGTTCATCGACGCAAAGCTTTCATAAGAGGTGAATTGTTTAAATAATCTTAAACAAAGTTCCTTTTAACAAAGCGTCCTACCTTGCTTTTACTTCTTACGTTGCATTTTTAATTAAATTGCCTTTAATTATAATTGCTTTTAACTGAAGATAAAACGAAATTGATTAATGAGAGAGTTTAGTATAACTCTTCATCCAGTATCACGTGATAATGATTAAAATCTTTTTTCTGGATTTACTTCCCCGAGGAGTAGAGATTTTCAACTCTAAATTTAAGACTACAGCAAACTAAATTTTTAGAAAGCTATGTGGAAATATTTAGAAAGCTGTACTTAAAACTGGAAATATAATATTTTCATAAAATTATTTCATTGAAGTGGAATAGCTGGATTTCTACTTCTCAACAGGAGTAAAATAAAAATAATTACATTTATTCCACCTTTTGTCGTAAACGTATACATAATGTCAAATATCATTAAAAATTTCATTGTTTAATTAAGAACGAAAGTAATTAAATATTGGAATTAACTTTTAACTAATTCGGAAAATCAATCTCTTTATTGATTATGGACTGCCTTATTGCCATTAATTGTAACCCTTAAAATTTTGCCTCTCTAGAAGAGGTAAACCACTTGTTTATACCTTCAGTGAAAATAAAATGATTTACTCATTAAGAATACGCCCCCCCCTACCCCTCCCATTCTGAGGTCGAGTGAGCTCTCATAATACCGTCTTGAGATGCGAGGGGTTTATGCTGGTCAGATTCTCAAACAGTTGACTGTCTAAATTAATTAACATAAATACTGTGTTCGTTTTATTGCAACTTGTTTTAAACAATGCAAATTCTTAACATATTTAAAATTTTAATAATCCTATAAACTAGAATGAGGTCAGATTCATTTAAACTGAAGTAACAATAAAGAGAAATCATCGTAGAACAGTTTTCAAAATTCTGCTTCGATATCACTGTAGCAACTTGGTAGTTATTAGAATCCATAATACAATTCCAATAATATATATATATATATATATTATATATATATATATATATATATATATATATATATATATATATATATATATATATATATATATATATATATATATATATATATATATATATATATAT
Source organism: Armadillidium nasatum (assembly GCA_009176605.1). Taxonomy (NCBI): domain Eukaryota; kingdom Metazoa; phylum Arthropoda; class Malacostraca; order Isopoda; family Armadillidiidae; genus Armadillidium; species Armadillidium nasatum. Next base: position 79,900 of record SEYY01005508.1, read on the forward strand.
ATATATATATATATATATATATATATATATATATAATATATTATATATATATATATATATATATATATATATATATATATATATATATATATATATATATATATATATATATATATATATATATATATATATATATATTGCTTGGAACTTCTACTAAAGCCACATGGCATTCCTGCTGGGGTGTTCCTGCGTTACAGGAGCGACCAATTAAAGACAAGCAACGCCAGCATTGTCACAACAAAAGTTGACATTAAATTATTTATTAATAATAAGATAGTGAAAAATATTTCCACACGAAAGGAATCGAACCACTGACAACAGCGTAGCCTTTTCACCATATATATATATATATATATATATATATATATATATATATATATATATATATATATATATATATATATATATATATATATATATATATATATATATATATATATATATATATATATATATTATTGATTTGTTTCCTACAGAACCATGATTGTTGAAATAATATTGTTATCATGTATAACTTTAATTTTATGGAATATATTTAAAAAGCCAGCTGATTATCCTCCAGGTAAGGTATTATATTAACCCTTTTAAACTCAATCAGTACAATTTGTATTTTATTTATGGTTAACCTGTGTCATTTTCACTGTATTTAATGCTTTCTTCTTTTAGAATTAAAAAAGGCATTCACAGAAGCCTTCTTTAAAAGAAATATATGAATAGGAAAGGTTTTATAATTTCTTCATATACTAATCAAATGGGATTATGTAAACTTCATAAAAATATATATATATATTGGAATGTTTCTGTTGTGTGGCTTGCATTACATATATTGAAATTTAAAGTCTTATGATGATATCCAATGAATTCTCTTTTTAATCATTGTGGATAATGATGGTTAAAATTTTGGAAAATATTTAAAAACATTTGGCTCTGAATTACTAATTAATTGTGCTTATTTCATACTCCTATGGTCTTTTAACCGTTTGTGAAAAAGATTTAATTAACGAATAGGAAATTAGATTCAAAGGTCTCAAATGTTACATAAATTAATAAAGAAAAAAATATCGTGTAATAGAGAAAACCGAAAAAGTCTTATCGACATTAACCAATAATATCAAGTTGGATTTTAAAAGTTTTTTAATTCTCAAGTAATGAGAGGCAATCAATTTGATACTTCCAATCTTATCATTCTGGTGGCGCCCTTGTCCTTGCCATATATATATATATTATATAATATATATATATATATATATATATATATATATATATATATATATATATATATATATATATATATATATATATATATATATATATATATATAAATATATATATATATATATATATATATATATATATATATATATATATATATATATATATATATATATATATATATATATATATATATATATATATATATATATATATATATATATATATATATATATATATATATATATATATATATATATATATATATATATATATATATATATATATATATATATATATATATATATATATATATATATATATATATATATATATATATATATATATATATATATATATATATATATATATATATATATATATATATATATATATATATATATATATATAATATATATATATATATAATAATAATAAATAATAAAATATATAATAATAATAAAAATATATAAAAAAAAAAAAAAAAAAAAAAAAAAAAAAAAAAAATAAAAAAAATAAAAAAAATAAAAAAAGATAAAAATTATGGTTTCACAGACATTAATTACCAATATTGTGGCAACAAGAAGATGAAATTTGACAAGCTCGGGTTAATCAGAAACTTTAAAAAAACAAAGTAAAAAACCGAGCAGTAAGAAAAACAGTTCGTTCAGGACGAAATCACGAAACCACGTGACTGAATGCGTCATCGTAAATTCATAATTACAATTGGTGAAGGGAGCAACGGAGAAGAACACTAAAAGTTTCAAAACTCTAAACTAGCAATTCATCTTTGTAAGGATATCGACATATATATTCTGAACTTGAGGAAAAATGTTTTTGTTGTTATAACTAATCTGTGCTTTAAGGGAATTGCTTTGTTCTTGTAATTAACAACATAGACATTTTCAAGTAAAATTATTTTACAAACACTGCATAATTTTTTTTTTTTCCATTTGGTGTCACAAAGCGCAGTCGGCAACCCTTCGTACTCCTTTATTGGCGCCATCGAGAAGCAGATCTCATTAGATTCAAGCCTCACGCAATTTTAAATCAGGGTTTGGGGAGTCAGGAAAAAAAAATTCGACACCCAATTCTTGGAAAAGATTTTTCAGGGTTTAATAAATGGAAAAAATTTAAACATAATTCTATTTTAATAAAAATTACAGAATATTTGTTTATATTATATGATATAATAATAATTAATAATAATGAATTGCAATTGTTTTCTTTAATAATAATAATAATAATAATAATAATAATAATAATAATAATAATAATAATAATAATAATAATAATAATAACTATAGTTTTTTATATCACATAAATGAATAATAATTCAAATATTTGGAATTGATTTAACACGTTAATCTTATTTATTATATAATATATATATATATATATATATATATATATATATATATATATATATATATATATATATATATATATATATATATATATATATATATATATATATATATATATATATATATATATATATATATATATATATATATATATATATATATATATATATATATATATATATATATATATATATATATATATATATATATATATATATATATATATATATATATATATATATATATATATATATATATATATATATATATATATATATATATAGAGAGAGAGAGAGAGAGAGAGAGAGAGAGAGAGAGAGAAAAAATATGAAGTCTCGACAAGCAACAAACTCCTAACTCCAACTCAAAGCTACTCAAACAGGTCTATACTCCTGACTCCGAATCCGAATACGAATCCGACTTCCCATCCCTGCATTAAATACATCGAACTTTCGAATTTTACACTTCTATTTTTAATCAACCGAAAAAAATGAAGCTTTACAATTTTTATCTACTTTTTCTTTGCTCAACACCTTAGGACAGTCCTTTCTTTTTAACACTTCCTCATTGTATATATACTAAAAAATATTGCTTGTAATCTTAATTTATTAAACGAATTTTGAATTTCAGGGCCTTGGGGCTTACCATTGTTTGGTTCCATTCCTTTCAATGTCTCCAAAGTCGAAACTCAGCTCGAAGAATTAAGGAAAAAGCATCGAACTATTTTTAGGTAATAATTAAAAACATTTTATTTTAAGCAAGTTAACTCCAAAAATTTATTTATTCATCAATCATGCAATAAGGTTGCTAATCTGCTCTCCAAAATATTCGATTAATTTATTTATTCTCTAATATTATCATTATAATTTAAACAATACGCTATAATTTCATACTAAGATAAAAAAATTTTTATCCATTATATTTTAGTTGGCGAATTGGGTCTAAACTTATCGTCTTTCTATGCGAACCAAAACTCATTAAAAGAGGCTTTTCAGAGTCAGGTTTTCTCTGATAGACCAAATCTTATTATGTTTACTATGCTAGAAGGGCATAAAGAGAAATTAGGTATGTATTATACAGTTTACATTTATTATTATTATTATTATTATTATTATTATTATTATTATTATTATTAAAAATATGAATTATGAAAAGCATAAATAATTCATAAAGTAAAAGTCTTAATATTTCCATTTACCTTAGCCTACATTCGAGTGTGAGAAAGTTAAAACATTTCTTTCTACTTTTTTGATTTTAACCCATACCTTCTTTTGCTTATTTAAAGGAGAAAATAGTCACGCAAAGTTGACCTCTTTTTCAAGCTCTTTCTGACATTTAAAAAAAATGAAATGTCAATTCTATCTTTGTTTCTCTCTTCCCTCCTCTAATATTTTTAGGCGTCACTACTGCCCATTGTACCTGTGTTAAAGTCGAATTCTTCGCTCAAACTTTTGCCTCTAATTTCACCTTAAACTATAAGAAAAAAATGCATAGTAATAGTGTTTTAAGTTTTATAAATTCCAAAATGTTTAGCTCAAATATGAATGGAATTGTAACACTTATAATAATCTGTTATAAGGAATTGGAGGTTCAAACGGAGTACTTTGGCATAACAACAGAAGGTTTACTTTACGTCATTTAAAAGACCTTGGAATGGGAAAATCCAAAATTGTGTCAGCAGTCCAGTATGAAGCCACGGAATTTGTTAAAACTATGAAGAAACAAGCGGGAACTGCAGCTCCTGTTCCAGAAGCTTTAAATCCAGCAATATTTAATGTATTATGGCAAATGGTTGCAAGTAAGCTTTAAAAGATAATATTATACAAATTTTCGTTTTTACTTTTTAGAAATTATGCCACTGTATTTGAGAACTAAAGGACACTTTTCTTTCTAATGTCTTCTTATCAAAATTATTGAATAACTTATGTGTAGTCTTATTTCAGGTAAAAGATATGAATTTGACGATGAAGAGCTCCTTGAAATTCACCATTTAGTACAAGAAACACGAGAAAATATTGCTCCCTTGATGATTTTTGATTTCTTTCCTTGGGTAAAAACAGTTTTTCCTGGATTTTTCTTAAACTTCTTAACCAAAAAAGATAAACATACTAATTTAGCAAAGCTCCTGGAATTTAAACTGACGGTAAAAAATTTTTTTTCGTATTTTGTTTGAGTTTGAATTATTATTAACAGATAAAAATTAAATAATTTAAATTTATAAGCATATTTCATTTTTAGAATAAGGGTAGGGTCCAATTGTATAAAATATAGCCTCTCAAATTTTGCAAATTTTTTGAAAATTTCCAAAATTTGAGAGGCTATATCTCGAAAAGACCAAATAGCGTTGAATGAAGTATTGAGAAAAGTTATAGCTTTATACCTCCTCTAAACAACAGCCAAAAATGGAATAAGTTGCACTTGTAATTTTTAAATTTTTATTTTTTTTGTTCGGAATGGTAAATTTTAATTTAAAAAAAAAAAAAAGTCGACCATTCAAATGCATATAACTTTTTCCTAAAAGC
>SEYY01005508.1:90000-95000 GCA_009176605.1 Armadillidium nasatum
TGATGATGCTTATACAATTGCAACCTTTTTAGATCCTAGGTACAAAACAAAATTTTTTAAACCACTTGTTTCTCAGAATGTTAAAATCAAATTAGGATGCTTATGCGATGAGATGATAGAAACAGCTAAAATAACGCCTTTCAAGAAAAAGCAAAAGCTGTCAGATACAAAAGAAACAAAATTTGTTAGCTTAAGCATTGCTAAATCAATGAAAGATCTTCTAGCTTCCAGCAGCGATGAAGAATCACAGTCAGAAGTGTCAAAGGATACAATATCGATTATTGAAAATTATCTGAAACTCCCACGTTTGGAGGCAGATAAAGACCAACTGGTTTGGTGGAGAGAAAATTGCAAAAGTTTTCCTTTTCTTGCTGAGCTGGCAAGGACTTATTTAGCATGTCCTTCAACTAGTGTTGCTAGTGAGCGTCTTTTCAGTGGAGCAGGCCTCATTTACGACGAAAAGCGAACCAAACTTTCACCTGAAAGAGCCCAAAAGATTTTATTTCTAAAAAATAACTTACCAATTATTAACTTCAAATGGAATATGTGAAACTGTGAAGTGTGAAGGTAATACTGAATTACTGGCTACATATATATATATATATATATATATATATATATATATATATATATATATATATATATATATATATATATATATATATATATATATATATATATATATATATATATATATATATATATATATATATATATATTATATATATATATATATATATATATATATATACCTTTTTCCAAATGGGTGGAGGTTGGGGAAAGAGGTTGGTGGGGTGTTCAAGAGTTGGGTCCCCGTCCCACACCCTGGTAACATAGATTCTGGATATTATATTTAAAATTCAAAGAATCTATGGCAAAAACTCTTAAAAAATTAAACTATCCGCATCCGCATCCGCATCTGCGGATATCCGCAATTGAATATCCGCAACCGCATCCGCATCCGCGGATAGTAAAAAATTACTATCCGGTCCACCTCTAATATATATATATATATATATATATATATATATATATATATATATATATATATATATATATATATATATATATATATATATATATATATATATATATATATATATATATATATATATATATATATATATATATATATATATAGGCAATTAAGAATTTTTTTGACGATGACGATGACGGTAGCGATTATAGTAAATTTAAGGATGATGATAACGATAACGATGATATTGAAAAAGTATATTTTAAAAATTTCAATTATTTTAGTAAATTAAATCCTTTTATGATAAACAAGAATTAAATTATTTTTTCTTTATTCTTTAATGAAATATGTAAATACATACATTTTTAAGATACAGTATAATAGTATCTTCAAAAACATTGATTTTAAAAATTTTTAATATGTGAGAACTTGAATAGAGATGCAAAATTTCAGTACTTTAAATTTAGAGATTTTAAATTGTGATGGAGAAACATAATTTAGTTGTAACATAAGAATTATGTTCTGCCGTGTGACATCACAATACCATTTACCATTACCATTTTCTGGAACTCCTTCCACTATTGGTAAGTATATATATATACGTTCATTTAGACAGTGTCACTTCCTGCTTTCCAGGATGCGGAGACAATTGTGAGAATTACCTACATGGTTCGGACTCTTATACCCATTAAAAATAATAAAAATATTTGTATGTATCCCAAGAGATAAGATTACTAACTACATTTAGGGTACATACACATCATTGTTAAAAAGTTGAATTGGTCAACTCTGGACCCAGAGTTAAAAATAACTCCTCCGGAGGGGGATATTCGTATTGACATCTATGTCGATTACCATTGTAAATATTTCATCATGATGTCCTTTTTAGTACTCCTAGTTCTGAAAATTTAGAAATTTGCAAAATTGATGTACATTACTTCAGAGGATAATGTTACTTTTACATTATAAAGTTATCGTAGCTTAGTGATATCGTTATGGATTTCGGCTTCTGAGTTCCAGGTTTCGAATCCTTTGACCAAATTTGAAATCTGACTTTTTGATGAATATTTGCATTTGAAATGGAATTGGTGGTTATTATGCATTATATATGGTTATCAAATACAGAATTTGAAGCCTTAGGGTATGGGTTACTGTGATAAATACGAAATCACGTGATGTTCCCTATTACAAAGAAGAAGGCTTTGTCTCCCAGCAATCATTGGCGAAAGGACTGCTGCGTCACTTGCCTATCAGGAAATCAGTCAAGAAAGAACAAGGGAAGGGCTGTGAGCTATTATTATTTCTCATATATATATATATATATATATATAATATATATATATATATATATATATTATATATATATATATATATATATATATATATATATATATATATATATATATATATATATATATGAGAAGAGCCAAAAGCAAGGACGAAAGGACTCGCAATTCGGCACTTTGATTACTCTGGTAACTGCTAGTAACAACTCCAGACTTTTAGAGACATCTGTTTTATATATATATATAATATATATATATATATATATATATATATATATATATTATATATATATATATATTATATATATATATATATATATATTATATATATATATATATATATATATTAGAGGTGGACCGGATAGTAATTTTTTACTATCCGCGGATGCGGATGCGGTTGCGGATATTCAATTGCGGATATCCGCAGATGCGGATGCGGATGCGGATAGTTTAATTTTTTAAGAGATTTTGCCATAGATTCTTGGAATTTTAAATATAATATCCAGAATCTATGTTACCAGGGTGTGGGACGGGGACCCAACTCTTGAACACCCCACCAACCTCTTTCCCCAACCTCCACCCATTTGGAAAAAGGTTATATATATATATTATATATATATATATATATATATTATATATATATATATATATATATATATATATATATAATATATATATATTATATATATATATATATATATATAGCCAGTAATTCAGTATTACCTTCACACTTCACAGTTTCACATATTCCATTTGAAGTTAATAATTGGTAAGTTATTTTTTAGAAATAAAAGCTTTTGGGCTCTTTCAGGTGAAAGTTTGGTTCGCTTTTCGTCGTAAATGAGGCCTGCTCCACTGAAAAGACGCTCACTAGCAACACTAGTTGAAGGACATGCTAAATAAGTCCTTGCCAGCTCAGCAAGAAAAGGGAAACTTTTGCAATTATCTCTCCACCAAACCAGTTGGTCTTTATCTGCCTCCAAACGTGGGAGTTTTAGATAATTTTCAATAATCGATATTGTATCCTTTGACACTTCTGACTGTGATTCTTCATCGCTGCTGGAAGCTAGAAGATCTTTCATTGATTTAGCAATGCTTAAGCTAACAGATTTTGTTTCTTTTGTATCTGAGAGCTTTTGCTTTTTCTTGAAAGGCGTTATTTTAGCTGTTTCTATCATCTCATCGCATAAGCATCCTAATTTGATTTTAACATTCTGAGAAACAAGTGGTTTAAAAATTTTTGTTTTGTACCTAGGATCTAAAAAGGTTGCAATTGTATAAGCATCATCATTTTCCAGGTTTTCAAATCTGTCGTTCATCTCCTTCATTAATGTTTCAGTCATCCTTGAAACTCCCTTAGACTTAATAACATTTGTTAACACAACTTTCAATGTTGAAACAAGTGGTATCACATCTGACAAACATGATTCAGCTGAACTTATAGTCTTTGTTAATTCTTCAAAAGGCTTAAGGATATTAATACAATTATTTAAAATGTCATTTTCGTCAGCTGTTAGAGGCTTTATTTTTGTGCTACTTGAAGCATAAAGGCAAATGGCCTCATTAATTTCGCTCATCCTCTCAAGCATATGCAAACTACTATTCCAGCGTGTTTGAATATCTTGCATGACAGAAAGTGGACGAACATTTAATAATCTTGTTTGTATTTTCTTCAGCTCATTTTGGGCTACAACGGAGTGATTGAAATGCGTAGCAATTAACCTACATTTGGTTATTAAATCGGATACACATTTTTGACTCATAATGGAATTTTTAACTACTATCTGAGTTTGGTGTGCAAAGCAATCTACATTTTTCTTGCCAGAGAAAGTCTTTTTTATATATTTTTTTACTATCCGCGAAATGGGATGCGGTTGCGGATATCCAATTGCGGATATCCGCGGATGCGGATATTGGAAAAATGCGGATATCCGCAGTTGCATGCGGATATCCGGTCCACCTCTAAATATATATATATATATATATATATATATATATATATATATTATATATATATATATATATATATATATATATATATATATATATATATATAATATATATATATATATATATATTGATATTGCAGGATTCACTTATTACTCCTATGTATGGGAGTATCCAATTTGATCCAAAATATTTTGACTCTCCAAAAGAATTTCGACCAGAAAGATTTTTGACTCCAGAGGGAAAATTTGAGAATCCGAAAGAAGCTCTTGCTCCATTCGGAAATGGTAGGGTTAGAAACATTGATTTCTTAGCTCTTGTAATGATATTTACTGATACAAATTTACATCTGAATAATTTGCATTACATACCAATTAACGTTTCCTACGAAACATTTTCAAAAAAATTGACATAAAGACAATTTGATTTTATAATTTATTCTTCAAATTGATATTTTTCTAATGTATTTCTACTTGTAATTCTAATTTAATAATTTAAAATTTGATATTATTCCTCAGGTAAAAGAATATGCATAGGAGAATCTTTAGCCAGAATGCAGTTATTCATATTTTTGGTGACGATGATGCAAGAACTTCATTTTTATGTTCCACCAAATAAGACTATCGACTTAACTCCTCTTGATGTTCCTTTATTCCACCAACCGAAATCAAATCAGGATATTCTGATCACAGTTCGAAATTAATTAAACTATACTGATGAAACGTTGTTTTTTATTCTTTTTATCTTGTTAAAGTGATTGATTTATATTTTATAATATTAAATAAGCAAAA
>SEYY01005508.1:100000-115000 GCA_009176605.1 Armadillidium nasatum
GACCGTGTACCAGGGCAAGCCGGACGCAGGGTCATGGCGGCACCATCCCCATCATCGGAGGCCGCCAACTCCCAAGTGATGATGGGGTGAGGGGTGGATGAGGGGCATTCTTTGGATGCCGCCCCTCGCAGCATCTCCGAGGCAGCTGTAGGTTTCGCCATTTTTATTCTTTTATAAAGGTAATGTAGGAGTAAGTGCTTGTAAAATGTGGGAACGTGTGAAGAATAAGGGTGGAGAGGTAGTTGGAGCATAGACACTCCTGAGTGGGGCGGAGGTACGCTAGAGACCCCCAGAGAAGGTGAAACGCGAAAAGGAACGAACCAAAGGGTAAAGGAGTGAAACGGAATGGTCTAACCCATCCTATCACTCCTTCGGTTATGCCCAATGGGGGGTACCTGCATCGCTTCGGACGGCGCTACGTCCTCCCCCTATATATATATATATATATATATATATATTATATATATATATATATATATATATATATATATATATATATATATATATATATATATATATATATATATATATATATATATTATTCTCATTACAGAAATATGATTGGTGAAATAATACTGTTAACATGTATAACTTTATTTTTGTGGAATATATTTAAAAAACCACCTGATTATCCTCCAGGTAAGGGACCATATCATATTAGTAAACCCTTTAATATATATATATATATATATATATATATATATATTATATATATATATATATATATATATATATATATATATATATAACATGACAATTGTTTTAACCTTCTACTTTTGTTATGTCTTTTTTACTTTCGTCTGAATATCCATGTTTTAGTGTTTTACCTTTTATTATTTTATTTAAAGTGATTTAAAATTTGCAATATATATATATATATATATATATATATATATATATATATATATATATATATATATATATATATATATATATATATATATATATATATATTATATATATTATATATATATATATATAAAGTAAAAAGAAAATTGTCTGAATTTATGTTTTCCTACAATTTACAATGAGTGCTGAGGTAACCTGTAGAAAACAAAAAATTCCATTCTCCTCAATTGAGGAGGGCTCTTTCTACAAGCCTTTCTACACACTCTCACTCTTTATCTGTCTGACTCTCTATCCTTAACTTAACAGCTATGCTCAATTTTATAATTACCGAAGATGTTCCAGTCTTTATCAATGGTAAAGACTGGGAAACACTCCTTTAATCTATTTTCACAACTTCGTTTAACTTGAATATTGTAAAACGCAGTTCATTGAGATATGGGAGTAGTAAGGGTTGCACTTTCGGCGGGTGTAAGATTTAGCTACTTTTCGAAAAATCTGGTAACCTGTCCCTAACGGTCATTTCTGCATTTGCGTGCAATCCTGCATTCTCAGGGACCTTCCTCACATTTTCTTTGTCGGTTCACGGGCCCCCGGGCCCCCGGACCCCAGACCCCCAATTTTGAGCCAATTTCAGACGAACTGAACCGCAAAGAAAATGGTTAGGAAAGAAAATAAGGTGAACGGAGCGATTTTGCAAACTCAGATGAAACCATTTGAAACCTGATACCATTTTTGGGGGGTTCACGGTGCCCCCGCGGGGGCCCCCTCCCCAAACTTGAGGCCAATTTCAATTGGTTGAACCTCACAAAATGGTGTCAGGAAAGGGCGTGAGGTCAATTTGAGCTGAGTGATTTGCATTGCAAATCAAAATCTCGTTTGGCTTAGGTTGCCAGATTTTTCGAAAAGTAGCTAAATCTTACACCCTCTGAAAGTGCAACATTTACTACTTATGGGTCTTTAATTGACCCTGGCTCTGGAAATCTCTCAACTTTGGTGGAAATTGGTGGACTCCTGCTTTTGCCGACCAGAAGATATATATATATATATATATATATATATATATATATATATATATATATATATATATATATATATATATATATATATATATATATATATATATATATATATATATATATATATATATATATATATATTTATATATTGCTTTAATTTTAAAAACCCTCAATCGACCGATTCTGTTATTTATGTTATTATTATATTCAGAATTTTTAAAAGCCATGCTTTATCAATGAAAATTAATATTAATGTCATTTCCTAACGAAGTAGTGAATTATTTTTTAATTAAAATTTTAATGATATTATATATATATATATATATAATATATATATATATATATTATATATATATATATATATATATATATATATATATATATATATATATATATATATATATATAACTTTTGAAGTAATACTTCATTGATTTCCAAAGCATAAGCTTTATTGTTTGATCAGTTAACAAAACCAATCAGAATACTTTGTAATTTTATATTCATTAGCTATATAAATATTATATTTTTGCCTTAAATATAAATATTATATTCTTTTTCTTATAGAAATAAGTTTGAATATTGTATTCTTTTATTTGAACTTTCAGGGCCATGGGGTTTACCATTGTTCGGTTTCATCCCTTTCAATGTCTCCAAAATCGAAACTCAGCTCGAAGAACTGAGAAAAAAGCACAAAAATATTTTTAGGTAATTATTATTTATATTTCATTCCAATTAATTATCAGGAAAAAGACATTCAATAATTTATATATTTATTTATATATTATTTAATCTTTTAACTTCAATTTCTGTTTATTATTAAAAGATTTTAATAATTTATATATTTATTATTATTTAATCTTTTCACTTCAATTTCTGTTTAATATTCAAAGATTTCAATAATTTATTTATTTATTTATTTATTATTTAATCTTTTCACTTCAATTTCTGTTTAATATTCAAAGATTTCAATAATTTATATATTTATTTATTATTTATTATTTAATCTTTTCACTTCAATTTCTGTTTAATATTCAAAGATTTCAATAATTTATATATTTATTTATTTATTATTTAATCTTTTCACTCCAATTTCTTTTAATTATTCAAAGATTTCAATAATTTATTTATTTTTTATTTAATCTTTTCACTCCAATTTCTTTTAAATATTCCATTTCTTCTTCAGTTGGAGAATTGGGTCTCGACTTTTCGTCTTTCTGTGTGAACCAAAACTCATGAAAGAGGCTTTTCAGAGTCAGATTTTTGCCGACAGACCAGATTTGATAATATTTTCTATACTTGAAGGACAAGAGAATTTTGGTATATATTTTTAGAAATCTCCAATATATTTTTTCAGATTAATATTATTATTATTATTATTATTATTATTATTATTATTATTATTATTATTATTATTATTATTATTATTATTATTATTATTATTATTATTATTATTATTATTATTATTATTATTATTATTATTATTATTATTATTATTATATTTTATTATTATTATTATTATTATTATTATTATTATTATTATTATTATTATTATTATTATTATTATTATTATTATTATTATTATTTTAAAACTATTGATAATATCAATGAATAAAGGAATAAATTCAATATGGGAAATGGACACGATAGAACCTCTTTAATCCTCCAATTTTTTTTTCCATTCCCAAATAAACACAAAGAAAAGCGAGTTTCTGGAGTTTGAAGATCACGTATTTCTCTTCGGCGAATAACAAGAAGAATCATATTTAAACTAAATTTTACCAATTATAGTTTATGGGACTGATATTGGTACGTACGCCACCAAACAAGCAGTATCTCCTTGGTTACGTTCTCCACACTCAAGAATTTTCTCCCACTAAAGCAGTAATCATTTCAAGAGAATGAAAGAAGTACGTCTAAATAGTTGATAACACCCTGAGTGTAGAGTTGTAAGTGAATAAAAAACGACGGTTTTTTTTTTTAAAAAAACATGATGAATAAAAAACAACTGATTTTCCTGTTTTTTTTGTTTTTTTTGTTTTTAATGTTATTTTTCTTTATTTTATCAAATTTCTTAACTAATAAAGAATTGTAAACAGTATTTACCTATTTAATTATACTGTAAAAAATAAGTACCGTAGCTACATTAGAAATAAAAATGAAAAAACTAAAAAAAAAAAATATGCCAAGTTTATTCAATATTACACTCCTTACCTTACCAGGAGTAAAAACTGAAGGATTTACATGAAATGAAAATGATCATATGAGAAATGAGTCATATGACTACAATGTATATCCTATTTACTTACAAAAATAAAGTAATATTGTAACTAGTATGTTAAGGCCCAACTAAAGTTACCAAATTTCTAAAGAACCATCAAAGGGCCTCATTAAATTCCTGTTCTACTGCTTCTGCATCTGAATCCTCAGACCTATTTCCAATCATGGCCTCTACTGATAAATCTGATTCCTCATCCTCATATGCTATATTTGAGGAAGAGAAGGAGTCAGACTCTGACTCAAAGCTATGGACAGAGGTGTCTTTAGATTTGGTTTTATCAGACTTCAATGTCCTTACAGAGAAACCTGAGCTACCTGGCTGAGAACTCTGGCCGATAGTGTATGTGGTTTCAGTGTGATGAATTTGATTACTAGTTTGACCACTACCAACTTCTACATTAATTTGAGAACAGTTACCGGAAAACTCTGGTTGCTCCGTCTCTGTCAATTTCAGGTTATGACTTACAAATAATAGTTTTTCTGCATGTTCATTTGTGAGCCTGTTTCTTTTTTTTGAATGGATATTTGCCTGTGCTGAGAAACTTCTCTCACATGCAGCTGAAATAGCAGGAAGGTCTAGAATTCGGGAGGCTACTTTTGATATCTCACAATGCTTGCACAAACCAATCCACCATGCTGTTGATGAAACATTGTTGGAAAGTGAAGCCCCTCTGACTGGAAAAATTTGCCAATTCTGCCATTACCTTATTTTCATCCACATCTAACATTTCCCTGCTCAAATTGTAGACCTTCTGAAATGCTTGAACCTGAAGAAAAATTATGAAATATTGTTTTAATTTGCTTGTATATTGTATTGTATTTATATGCATTTTTTTAAAATAAAAGTATATATATATATATATATATATATATATATATATATATATATTATATATATATATATATATATATATATATATATATATATATATATATATATATATATATATATATTATATATATATATATATATATATATATATATATATATATATATATATATATATATATATATATATATATATATATATATATATATATATATATATATATATATATATATATATATATATATATATATATATATATATATATATATATATATATATATATATATATATATATATATATATATATATATATATATATATATATATATATATATATATATATATATATATATATATATATATATATATATATATATATATATATATATATATATATATATATATATATATATATATATATATATATATATATATATATATATATATATATATATATATATATATATATATATATATATATATATATATATATATATATATATATATATATATATATATATATATATATATATATATATATATATATATATATATATATATATATATATATATATATATATATATATATATATATATATATATATATATATATATATATATATATATATATATATATATATATATATATATATATATATATATATATATATATATATATATATATATATATATATATATATATATATATATATATATATATATATATATATATATATATATATATATATATATATATATATATATATATATATATATATATATATATATATATATATATATATATATATATATATATATATATATATATATATATATATATATATATATATATATATATATATATATATATATATATATATATATATATATATATATATATATATATATATATATATATATATATATATATATATATATATATATATATATATATATATATATATATATATATATATATATATATATATATATATATATATATATATATATATATATATATATATATATATATATATATATATATATATATATATATATATATATATATATATATATATATATATATATATATATATATATATATATATATATATATATATATAATATATATATATATTATATATATATATATATATATATATATATATATATATATATATATATATATATATATATATATATATATATATATATATATATATATATATATATATATATATATATATATATATATATATATATATATATATATATATAATATATATATAAAAAATATTTAAAAATTGTATGAAAAAGGTTGATATGTGGTGGTATGTGCTTGAATAGAAATTACAGAATGCTTACATTTTCTGTTGGTGACAGATCTTTTCCTCTGTATCGAGGGTCAAGCAAGTTTGCTGCCAAGTGTATATTGCTTATGCAGAATGACATTCTCTTCTTTACAATATCCACAAAATCTGCCTCTTCTTTCTTGAAAAGAGGGGTCACTATTGATGTATTTTCAACTTCTTCAAGTATAATATTTAAGAATTGAATTACTGATGACAAATGAGGCTCATCTCTTTCCACAGTCTTTATGGTCTTGGTGATTGGCAAGAATAAGCGCTGGAAGTCCTTCTACTTTCTCCCCAAAAAAATTTCATTTAAGAGCTTTGTTACCCTAGGTTTGGTCAAAACTTTGGAAGCTAATGGGTCATCATCAATAGCCAATGATTTTAATGGCTGTTTATTTAACAGGAGGCTGTTCAAGCACTCTATATATGACCCCATCTGGAAAGGCAAGAAGCATTGCTATTGAAAAGGAAGAGTTTTATATAAATTAAGCATGCAAGAGCAAAACATTAAGAAGAGAGAACTTTGTTATAACTTTGCTTCCTTTTTCTTGATTTTGCTGTACTCTTACTCTCTTTCTGATTTCCCAAGTATTTCATCTTTATGTCATCACTGCATTTTTTGCAATTCAGTATATGTTGTTCTTTCCTTGATCCATTATTGGCTACCTCAGTGAAGCACAATCTGCAGAGTGCTCTTTTACCTTTATATGATTGATTTTCCTTAATGGAAAATGAAGAATAGACAGGTGTTTGTTTTCTTCCAGCCATTGTCAAAAAAAAATTTCAAATTTATTTCAAATTTTACAGTATTTAATTAATGTATATAACTTAATATATAATTAATTATTATCCTGTAACACCTGTTTTTGATAACAAACAAGGTAAATAATTAGTATTTAGTAGAATAGTATGATAAAATTTAAAGAAATTTAAAAAAAAACAAAACAAAAAAAAAAACGAATAAAAAACAATAAAAAACAAAAAAAACAAAAAAAACAATGCAATAAAAAACGAGTTAAAAAAAACACGTTTTTTAACAACTCTACCTGAGTGTCCATCAATATTTGATCGGAAATACTTCAAAAAAAAAAAAAAAAAAAATTCAAACTCAAATAATAAAAGGAAATTTTTAATTAAATATTTGAGATATTTACTTATAATTCTGGTGGTGTTTCTGTAATCACTAATGCAGAAATGCTGTAAAATAGGTTATTTTAGCGTTTGAAAGAGTTACCAGGGCAGGAACGAGAGTTTAATTTAGCTTGCACAACATCAATCGCTATCTCAAATATCATCCATTTTTGACTAGGTATTTAAACAGGTCGTTTAATATTTGAACCTTACTAAAGAAATATTTTCATTTAAAAATACAACTTTCTCTGCATTGATTTTTGCTCTTATCATCCTACACTTTAATCTGATCAGACACTAATATGAGAACAAACTAGATAAATCTAAGCAATTTGAAATTTTTTTCCTTAATTATCTCATAGATTCGAAAGTCGTTTTATTCATTACAATGCAAATTAATATTGTTGGTTTCTTTATCTTGTTTGTTGTCTCCGATTATTGCCAAGAGAAAATTCATAGCATTAGACAACACAGTATTAGCTGATTTTTTCTTTTTTAATTTTCAGTGATTACTTTTTAATGCCTCTTCCTCTCAAACTTTAATTTACTTAGCTTTTACAGTAACTGAACAATATTTTTTTTCATCATTGGAATTTATGACGTAAAAACTTGGATTTCAGTAGTTAATATCTGAGACGTTAATGAGAAAAATTTTAATAAACAAATTTTTCAATATTGCCTTTCTTACCTTTTAAAATTATGTTTGTACTTTGTATTTGAATTTACCATGTTATGACCAGTTTACCATAGTTTGCTTCCGTACTCTTTCAGCCTTCTGAACTTATTTTAGATCATAGGATATATTGCAATAAAATGGCTTCAGAGTCTGGTTAAAAATTTATAGGATTTTTTAATATTTTGTAGCCACATAACTTTTTCCAAGTAGACATCAATCATTTATCTATTCTTCATGCTTATTTAAATTGATTTAGACTATGTTCTGAGATTTTTATATAAGTCGCAGCTATCAAATTTCTACCAAACTATATATATATATATATATATATATATATATATATATATATATATATATATATATATATAATATATATATATATATATATATATATATATATATATATATATATTATATATATATGGTTTATTCCTTATTGAATCTAATCACATCCCACTTCACTTTACTATAAGTGAGAAAGAAAATTTTTGCAATTTTAAATTAAGAACAAAATGTTTGTCTACAATGATTTACATCTCTCACTTGACTTCGAAATTGTCCAGTTATTAAAGTTACTTACTAAATTATTAAATTAAAGTTCTGGGAATATGGAATCTCATTAAAATTTAAGTCGACAACTTGATTTTTTGTCAATTATAAATTTTATTTATTTTTTTAAGAAATAAGAAGAGTTCATATTAACAGTGATAAGTTATATTAGGTGTGAAATTATGATTAGATTGGTAGTGACATCTATGATTAGTTATATAATTAATGCTTCACCTATAACGGGTATTTTAATAATATATACTGGAATCTGTTCCAAGGAGTGGCAGGTACAAACGGGTTACAATGGCATAACAACAGGAAGTTTATGATTCGTCATCTAAAAGATCTTGGAATGGGAAAATCCAAACTTGTGCCATCCATTCAGCATGAAGCAACGGAGTTTGTAAAAATCATGAAAAAACAAGTTGGAACACCGGCCCCAATCCCCAAGGCTTTAACCCCAGCAATTTTTAATGTATTATGGCAGATGGTCGCAAGTAAGCTCTAATAAGAAATTGGTTAAAAAAGTTTCAATACTATTTTATTGAAAGAATAATTATTGTTATAAAAAGCATTTAATTAATCACTTAACAATTATCATTTAATTAATTATCCACTTAATAAAGTACTTCAGTTTTAATATAATCTGTTTTATTTCAGGTAAAAGATATGAATTCGATGATCAAGAACTTGTCGATATTGGAAACTTATTAAATGAAATTCGAGAAAATTTTGCTCCATTTTTCATGCTTGATATATTTCCTTGGGTCAAAATTATTCTTCCTGAATTCGTCTTAAACTTCGTTACCAAAAAAGATAAATTTACTGCTTTGTCGAAGCTTTTGGAATCAAAACTAACTGTATAATTATTTTTGTCCATTTTTTTGTAATCTTATTTTTGTTAAAATTAATTTTAAAAACACACACATATACGCACACACACACATTACAATTATATATATATATATATATATATATATATATATATATATATATATATATATATATATATATATATATATATATATATATATATATATATATATATATATATATATATATGAAAGTGTGTATGTGTATTTTATTGAAATTTAAATAAAAATTAATTAAATTATCTTTAATAGAAACAAGTGAAACAGCATGTGGAAACTCTGGATGTAAATAATCCAAGAGATTACATTGATGATTACCTTATTGAAATGGAAAAGAAGAAAGAAGAACCTGATTCTACAATGTCAAGTAGGAAACCATGTTCATATAATATATTGTATGATTTACAATAGAACAATTTATTTGCTTTGTACTTTGATTTTTTTTTTTTTTTTTTTTTTTTTTTTTTTTTTTTTTTTATATATTTTTTTTTTAACAGTTAAAGATTTGGTTAATTGCATTGCTGACCTATTCGTCGGTGGATTAGACTCCACTTCGAATTCTATCATATGGGCAATCTTTTATTTGGCAAAATTTCCGGAAGTACAAAAAAGGATCCACGAAGAAATCGATGAATTTGTGCCAAAAGAGACTCTCGTCACTTTAGAACATAAATCAAGGTATTGGTTATATTCTATTTTAGTTATTGTCCTTCATTATATAAATTTATTATAGTTATTATAATTATATGAATTAATTATAGTTATTGAATCATATAATATTTCTTTATACTCTTTCTATTTTAGTTATTTTCCTTCATTATATAAATTTATTATAGTTATTATAATTATATGAATTAATTATAGTTATTGAATCATATAATATTTTTTTTCTTTATATTCTTTCTATTTTAGTTATTTTCCTTCATTATATAAATTTATAATAGTTATTATAATTATATAAATTAATTGTAGTTATTATAATTATATGAATTAATTATAGTTATTACAATTATAAATTATATTATTGAATCATATAATTTTTCTTTCATTATATTCTACTTAGTTCTTTTCCTTCATTATATAAATTTATTATAGTTATAATAATTATATAAATTAATTATAGTTATTATAATTATATTTTTTTTTTTATTTTTTTTTTTATTTTTTTTTTTATTTTTTTTTTTTTTTTTTATTTTTTTTAATATAATTTATTATAGTTTATTATATTTATTATAATAATTATAATTATATAAATTATTGAATCATATAATAATTCTTTCATTTTATTTATATAAAAAAGTTATTTTTATCAAAACTAAAAAACTATTTTTTAATTTATTTATAAAGATTGCTAAAAAATTCAGTCAAATTCCATTATATATTTTTTATTTGTAATGTAATTAATTTGCACTTTATAAATATTAAAGGAGATTTTATTAGGTTCTATCTTCTTCCTAATTTAAAAAAAAAAAAAAAAAAAAAAAAAAAAAACAAAAATCAAAAAAATTAATTTTTTTTTTTTTTTTTTTTTTTTTATTCCTGCAGAATTTAATCTCTCTCACTTTTAAAGTCCATGTTCCCTTGAAAAATATGAGTTAGATGGGGACTTTACAGCTTTTTACTCTTGTCACTTAAATATTATTATTTTGCACCCAAATTTTCCTTTGGGATGGGGATAATAATAATAATAATAATAATAATAATAATAATCATAATAATAATAATAATAATAATAATAATAATAATAATAATAATAATAATAATAATAATAATAATAATAATAATAATAATAATAATAATAATAATGTTTTACCAAAGTATTTCATTTCAGACCAATTCCGATTTATACACTTTCTAATTTAATAATAAAAACTGAAATTTTTTTCAGTATTCAATTAAAAAAACTTTTAACCACAAAATTAAAATTTTAAAAAATATATATTATATATATATATATATATATATATATATATATATATATATATATATAATATATATATATATATATATATATATATATATATATATATATATATATATATATATATATATATATATATATATATATATATATATATATATATATGAACTATATACTGAAGCGTTTATGACGGAGGTTCTTCGTTATTCGTCTTTAGCTCCATACGGAGCTTTCCACACTGTGGCTTCAGACACAAAGTTCTCTGGTTACACAATCCCTAAGGTAAATATGGGATTTTACCATATATATATATATATATATATATATATATAATATATATATATATATATATATATATATATATATATATATATATTATATATATATATATATATATATATATATATATATATATATATATAT
The DNA here is from genome assembly GCA_009176605.1 of Armadillidium nasatum. Taxonomy (NCBI): domain Eukaryota; kingdom Metazoa; phylum Arthropoda; class Malacostraca; order Isopoda; family Armadillidiidae; genus Armadillidium; species Armadillidium nasatum. The sequence continues at coordinate 111,900 of SEYY01005508.1, forward strand.
ATATATATATATATATATATATATATATATATATATATATATATATATATATATATATATATATATATATATATATATATATATATATATATAATATATAATATATATATATATATATATATATATATTATTTTAAATATACCCAAATATACAAAAAACGTTTTCTTTAAAAAAGAAGTTTTTTAAAGCGTTAACTATGAATTGTATTCATATTATTTTAAATAAGAAAAAACAGTTAAAATCTTGTAAATAAATAAATACCAAGTTCTTTTTGTGATAAAAGTATTATTATATATAATAAATATATAAAAAAATATAAATATATGTAAATTGTAAAATATTAACATAACAAAATATTAATTCACTTAGCACTCTTTAAGATAATTTCCCGCCAAAACTATTTACCGCTAAATTTGAATTAAGTTAAAACCATTATATAAACTATTATAAAATGTACTTATTTTCTGTTATATTATATTATATTTACAAATGAAAATGTTTGTGTTAAAAATGTCGATATAATATATTATTATATATTTAAATATATTATAAATAATATTTTCTAAATTAAATATAAATTTTGTATATATTCAATGTAAATTTATAAAACTTTATTAATATAACTTGGTAAACATTTTTGTTAAAATTAGGGAATAAAATAATAAAGTAAAACCAGCTACTTTTACTTACACCTTTTAATTATTGAGATAATTTTCAGAAGGTATAGAATTAGTAGTAACCTTTCACTTTATCCGAGGAGCCGAAGAAGATTCCGCCACTATAGCCAAGCTGCCCAAAAAGAAGACGTCCCAAGCAAAAGCCCAAAAGAAGCTGCCCTTAGAATAAGTTCCAACGCCTCTGCTACCAAAAAGGAAACCCAGTTTGATATGTGGTTCCTCCTTTAAAGTAGCCTTCCATTAGAGGCTACAGACGTTCCACCTGCTATATATATATATATATATATATATATATATATATATATATATATATATATATATATATATATATATATATATATATATATATATATATATATATATATATATATATATACCCATCACCACTTGGGAGTTGGTGGCCTCCGGTGATGGTGCCACCATGACACAGCTGCCGGCTTGCCCTGGTGCACGGTCTTTTTTTTCATTAATTTCTGCAACATTCGCGGTCTTCACTTTCTAATTTCCATTTTGTCGAACACCACCTCTCTTCTTCTAGACCTCATTCTTATCTTGAAAACTCAGGTGTCTGAGTGCTCTGACAGCAAACCCTACTCTGTTTCCTCCTACTGTCTCTATCCTCAATTTTCAGCCAAAGGCGGATGTTGCGCATATGTGCGCAACGATGTTGTTTGTTCTCGTGTCTCTAATTTGGAGTCTTCTGAATTTTCTACCTTATGGCTTAAGGCTCTCTTGCAATTCTACGACTAAATTCATTTGTTCTGTTTATTTATCTCCTAATTCTACTGACTATCCTAAAATTCTTCGACTATTTAAACTCCAAAATAGAGCACATTCTCTCTTCTTCTCCTTTCTCTGAAATCATCATTTTAGGTGATTTCAATGTTCACCACCGCCAATGGCTTTCATCTAGTTCTCATGATCCAGCTGGTGAACTACGACTTTTCTTCCAATTTTCTATCCAGAACCTTGAGCAGTTGGTGCAACTCCCTACCCGTATCCCTGACCGTCTTGGTGATGAACCCAACATTCTAGACCTTTTCCTAACTTCTAATCCTTCTCCTTATACTGTTAAACTCTTTCCTCCTCTGGGTTCATCCGATCACCTTCTTATCTCCGTATCTTGTTCTGTCTCTTCAAGTCTTCCGCAAGAACGGCCCCCGCCTTCGGCGAGGAGACGTTTGTGGCACTTTCGGTGCCACTAACTGGTCTGACTTGCGGTCGTACTTCTTCTGATTTCCCATGGAATGATTATTGCTTTCCGTGGGAGGGGTCCCTCGGAGTGTGCTGAGCGCATAACCGAGGTGATTCTCTCTGGCATGGAGGCGTACATTCCATATTCTTTCCCTTCTACTAAACCTAACAAACCTTGGTTTAACTCTGCTTGTTCTCGTGCTATCCGCCGCAGGGATGCTGCCTTCAGGGATTACCGTCGTCTTCAAACTCCAGAAACTCATGCAACTTATATTTCATCCCGGAATCGTGCAAAATCTATTCTTCGAGATACCAAAAACTCTTTTCTCCGTCGCAAATGCAATAATCTTTCTGGTTCCTCTTCCTCTCGCCTTTCTGGCATTTTGCAAAAAATGTCAACTCTAACTTTGCTTCTTCCTCTTTCCCTCCTCTAGTATCTTCTGACGGCACAACTGCCGTTTTACCTTCTTCTAAAGCTGAACTCTTCGCTCAAACTTTTGCTTCTAATTCAACCTTAGACGATTCCGGAGCTATTCCTCCTCCTTCAACCCCCTCTAACTCATTTATGCCTAAAATTGTAAAATTTCTTCTAAAGATGTCATTTCTGCTCTCTCTGAGCTTAACACTAAGAAGGCGTACGGTCCTGATGGTATTCCTCCTGTGGTTCTCAAAACTTGTGCTTCCGAGCTTGCACCCTGCCTTGGTAAACTATTTCGTCTTTGTCCTTTCTACTTCAACCTTCCCTTCTTGCTGGAAACGTGCGCTCATTCAGCCTGTGCCGAAGAAGGGGGACCCCTCTCAACCCTCTAACTATCGTCCTATTTCTTTAACCTCCGTTCTTTCTAAAGTTTTCGAATCTATCCTTAACAGGAAGATTTGGAAACATCTCAATTCTTCTAATCTTATCTCAGATCGCCAGTATGGCTTTCGTAAGAAACGCTCTACTGGTGATCTTCTTTCCCTTCTCTCTGACTCTTGGTCCTCCGCTCTTCGGCATTTCGGTGAATCTTTTGCTGTCGCGCTGGACATATCGAAAGCTTTCGATAGAGTCTGGCACAAAGCTTTGATTTCCAAACTTCCCTCTTTCGGAATCTATCCTTCTCTCTGTGACCTTCTCTCTAATTTCCTTTCCGGTCGTTCTATAGCAGCTGTTGTAGACGGCCACCGTTCTTCCTATAAATCTATTAATAGTGGTGTTCCTCAAGGATCTGTCCTATCCCCAACACTTTT
>SEYY01005508.1:120000-130000 GCA_009176605.1 Armadillidium nasatum
ATTTGAACCTGATTTTAATTGTCGTGTCGCTTTATGACTTCATATTTTACAATATTATATTTATAAAATTATGATTTCACCATACACGATAATAACACATACATGGTATTTATATTACATAACAAGCATTCCTTACAGTACATTTGGTTACATACATTTGTCCAAATTTTATGAGTATGATGCTTCAATATATCATCACACCCTCACTGACACAGAAATTAATGATTCACTTACTCTATTGCAAACAGTTATGGGTATATAACAAGTTTATTCACGTCTTCGCAATATCTGATTTATCATGAATGCTACGTCAGGTCAGATATTCATGACGTCATGTCCTTCTCCGAACCAAAACAACGATTTATTTTTCAAGTTATAACCTGAATTTGAAAACGTGGGATTGTTTATTTTCTTAACTAAGTGGCATCATTATTCGTAAGCAAAAATTTCAGTGACTTCAACTCTGTATTCTTTTATAGATTCTTTCCTTTATTTTTCTCTTTTAATAATAAATTTATTTTGTAACAAACTTATTATATTTATATATATATATATATATATATATATATATATATATATATATATATATATATATATATATATATATATATATATATATATATATATATATATATATATATATTGCAATAAATAAAATCATAGAATGAATTCATACTCCTTACATTTAATATATTATATAATAATCATGTATCCATAACTTCTGAGTCCGATTTTCATGCAAGTGACGTCATAGATGATGTCATATTCCATTCATTTAAAATATTACTTATATGTCTTCATATTAATTAAGCTGAAATTTCCCTCATGAGTATCGTCAAAGACTGTAGTCAATAGTTATGATACACAATTAACAAACAAAATATCCCCCCATCATTACAAGGTAAGCATCACTTTCTCCATAGTAATTTCTAATCAATATCCTCTCTATTCAGGTTTCGACCCCATGTTCTTTGAACGGGAACACGTATACCTTAGCAGTGCTATCACATACCTCCTACCCTCATATTATTCATTCCTTCACTTGCTGTCACTATTATATTTTATACTCATTGCACCATTATCTCGATTAAAAATTACAAATTCAATATAACGACGTATATTTTTAACACTCCTCCAAGTTACTTTTTCATTTCCCTGAGCCATGGCATAAACATCTTATACCAATTCCTGAAATTTCCTGTTTATGATTCATATTATTTACTTACATTTTTAAAAAATTATCACCATCACTCACGGGCTGAGCCGTACTCGAGGAGTGTGGTTGCTAGTCAAGAAAATTGAGTTAAATGTTATTTCTGACCAAGTTTATAAGTTACACAGATTATTTGTATTTTATATAGGGAAACCCTGCTCCGGTACAGTCCAATCAAGTATAATTTTGACCACCGGTGGGTGTGGTTTCGAATCCTTGATAAGAGGACCTAATTTGTAGGAGCAATTTGGAGAGAATGTGAATGTGATATTGTATGTGTTGGAATAGCGTGAAATGTTGGAAGTGTTGGCTATGTTTTTAAACGATAAGTGAGTATTGAGATTAGCGTAATAATACACCATACCGTAAACTGTAATTAATTAATTAACTACAGAAAATCCCCTACAAACGACAATTTTTTATGTCCGTTCAGGTAACTGAAACTCGAATTGTATACTTTGCAGTACACACGCGAGAGCGAGGGGCGAACCTCGTTCCCTTAACCCAGGGAAAAACTGACTTAATCCACTGAGCTACAGTGAATTTATTTACCATATGACATAACCACGTGTTTACATTATCTGAACCAACTGCTTCAAATCCGCAACCACTCTATATCAATATTTATTGTATTTATAAAAAAAATAATTCTTATTACATAACAAATGAATACCTTAATGTGATTTTATATATGCGAAGACATCATTTGTAGATATTATAACATATAATTTCCATCTCATGACTATTTCTTTAATGGAACCATGATGCAGTGTAATGCTTCTCTATGATATCATCAAATCTTCACTGACACAGAAATTAATGATTCATTTACTCTATTGCAAATTGAATTTTCCCGTTTTTCAACCTGTAACTTAAATTTATTTTTGAAATATCTCATTTTACATTTTCTATATTTTTTCAAGCTATGACTTTTGTAATTTTATTTTCAACTAAAAATTTTTAACATTTTTTTTTTTTTTTTTGAAAAATACAAAAGTGAAAAAATTATTTATTTACTTTTTATTTCTTAGAAATTTTAAAAAACTTTATTTATGAAAAAAATGTAAAAAAAATTTTTGCTTATTAAAATTTATCTTTAAATTTATGCACTGATGCGCGGAGTCATGTAAAAAGTATAAGGACTCGTCTATCACCCATAAGCATACACACCTGATACTGTTGCGTCATGACACTATGGCATCATGACTCTATAACGTCTTCTGTCCACCATCCTGGATTTTTCTTGACCACGAAGTTTTACAGCTATATTTTCTGATCACATGGTTTTACAGCTCACTCAATTTGAATTTTTTTCATTTAGACAGAGTAGAGAAAAATATTGTTGAATTCAAATTTTCTCATCTTTCTTCACACAAGTGTTATGAACATTATCTCAAATATGTTATTCAGCATTCTTTGTCCCATATAAACAGAATAAACATATCTCTTTGAGATGTCATTTCAACAGTGAGGTAACTTGTATATTTATACATATTTCTTACTTGAAGGATTCAGACACGTACGTGTATGCCATCATCAGTTCGTTATACAGAAATTTTTAAAAAGTATTCACAAAAAAATGGGAGAGTAAGACATTAGTTTAAGGGACCATTGTAAAACTAATCATACGAAGAGTGGTTCAATGTTGGCGTATTCAGGGAGGGGGTAAGAGGTTTTCACGTGTGACCCTGTGGGGGGGAAGGAACAGCGAATCCAAGGTTGGGTGTGCATTGGATTGGAGATTATACTCATACTCTTGAGGGTTCGTACAAGAATCTAAGCGGGGGATCAGGCTAGGAGATTGCACTCTCGGCACCTCATCACCCTCTAACCCAACCATTAAGAGCACTGACCCCCCCCCCCTCCCTGAACAGGAAATGAGGGTCACGAAAACAAATTTGAGAAACCCTGCTTTATAACTTACAATGTCGCAATTGATAGTTTTTCTTTTATGAACGCCAAAAAGAGCTATTAAAAAAAGAGCAATTCATATATATATATATATATATATATATATATATATATATATATATATATATATATATATATATATATATATATATATATATATATATATATATATATATATATATATATATATATATATATATATATATATATATATATATATATATATATATATATATATATATATATATATATATATATATATATATATATATATATATATATATATATATATATATATATATATATATATATATATATATATATATATATATATATATATATATATATATATATATATATATATATATATATATATATATATATATATATATATATATATATATATATATATATATATATATATATATATATATATATATATATATATATATATATATATATATATATATATATATATATATATATATATATATATATATATATATATATATATATATATATATATATATATATATATATATATGTAATCTTACATGCATTTTTTTTTTCAGAATTATGCATGTGATAAGATAAAAATGTCTCTGAGTTCTTACCAATCGATAAAGAAACAGATGATGATATTGCTAAAAATACTTTAATTCTAGTGTAGGTTTCAATGAATGTTGTGAATACTGAACAGTATACAGTGATTTTGAATAAGGGATTTCAATATACTAACATATATAGGTTTAGATTCCATATGCATATTTATGACGGCAATATATATATATATATATATATATATATATATATATATATATATATATATATATATATATATATATATATATATATATATATATATATATATATATATATATATATATATATATATATATATATATATATACAATCTCATCCTTTCTCTGTCCAACTCTCAGGACCCAGACTTAACCGCTATGCTCAGTCTTGCATATATCTACTGGTAATTTCTGGAACACACTTCCTTTATCTGTTTCCCCAACTTCCTTTAAATTGTATACTTTCAAACGCCGTGTATCTGGACATGTCGGCCTCCATCGACCAGGGTAGATTTTTTCCAACTCCGGTGGAGTTTGGTGAGACTTCGGCCTTTGCCCACCGGAGGATATATATATATATATATATATATATATATATATATATATATATATATATATATATATATATATATATATATATATATATATATATATATTATATATATATATCATCATCATCACCGTCCAATCCGGTGTGTGACTACAATGGTACAAATATACTGTACCTATGACTGGCAAGAAAATGACGAACTATTGGAAGATAGGATACAATGTCTTACTGAAAAAGTCTTCCAAAGCTTGTGGGATGCCTTCTTTCTTACATATATATATATATATATATATATATATATATATATATATATATATATATATATATATATATATATATATATATATATATATATATATATATATATATATATATATATATATATATATATATATATATATATATATATATATATATATATATATATATATATATATATATATATATATATATATATATATATATATATATATATATATATATATCTTTAAACAGCACCATGATTGTTGAAATAATTTTCCTATCAATCCTAACTTTAATTTTGTGGAGCTTATTTAAAAAACCTTCAGAGTACCCTCCAGGTAAGGTATTTTCTCCCTTCTTGGCAAATCTTTCTTTGGGCAAGCAAAGGTGATTTATAGTTCCTTTATGGTATTTTTCTTGTTTTTAATGTTTTCATCTTTTAAAGCAGACAAGACATTCAGCGAGTCCATAATACGAAAGAAAAATGTAATTAATTTTACACGAAGAGTTCTTATTTTACTACTATTTATTATATATATATATATATATATATATATATATATATATATATATATATATATATATATATATATATATATATATATATATATATAGAGAGAGAGAGAGAGAGAGAGAGAGAGAGAGAGAGACGGTGAACCTGTATTGCTTGAGTAAATTTTAAATTGTAGTTCTGTATTTATTTACGTATTCTGTATTTACCTTGTATGCGAAAAAGGTTTCACTGAACAAGTATAACAACATGCACCCAACATGATTCAGTGATTTTTAAATCCATACCAAACAGAGATTAGGAAGTTGTACAGTGCGAGTACATCTTGTGAGTAGATATATCATGGGTATCTATTGAGAATTTCTGAAAGAGGATACATAATATGGATGTGTAGCACAAATGTGCACACATTTGCGTTACATGCTTCAAATTATTTAGTCGCGAACGTAGTTCCCTAATTTGTCCAACAACATAAATATCGAACAATTCTTACATAACTCAAACACATAAGAAAGATGGAGGAAGTATTTTGAAACAGAAAGTGCGGCAAAATTTATTGCAAGAACGTCTACTACCTAACAAGTATTGATGATACTCAAAACTATCCTCATGCAAGAACAGAAGCCTTACTCTTCGTACCATTGACTAAAAAGTAGGTTTCAGGATTTCGGGTGTATTCCGTAATACTTGGAAACCTATAAAGGTCATTTGTGGGAATTGGTGTAGCATAAACAATTCCTCATAATGGTCCCATAAGGAAAAGTTCACTCAGTTGTAATCAGAAGAGCCTTATTATCGATCTTCCTCTACCATTCTAACTGTTCGGGAACGTATCATCTAGAATTCTAGATAATGTGTTACAACCAAACTAAATTGTGATAGAACGTCATCTTGCATGAACCAAAACTATGGGCTGTGACTAGTACAATATCGTCCACTAGTTCCGCAACTCATGCTCCAAATACTGTCTTTAAGATTGTTCGGTTAGTGTGTTTAAAAAATACCTTGAAATCAAATGTTAATCACACACAAAAAAAATACAGATCCTACATATTCCACAAATTCTTGAGGATGTCGACATCCTTCAGTAGTAATAGTTTTTCCATCTGCCCGTTGGTGCTCATTTTGATTATTCTTATAGTGGAATCTCTCAAAAACTGTTTATCAAGTAGAAACAGTTAAAAAATATGTATTTGTGGTTTGAAATCAGCATCTATGAGAGTCTTCTTTCCTAGTAGTACATGATATGGTATAACTGTTGCTTATAAAGGGTAAACTCACATACATTTGCGAATCAGGGTAACGTACTTTATATTCTTTCTTTCTCTTTCTCACCAGACGCGTAGTTAGGGCATAGCCCTGTCTCTCGTACTTTATATATGTTTAGATATATGTCATACCATTAATGTCAGATCACAATACTGGTCAAATAGTAAGTTCCTCTGGATTTATGCTTATCTTTCTTTATAGTGGTACAACTTTATGCTTTGTTTACAATAAAACCACTAATAAAACAAAAAATATGCTACTAAATTGTCTTTACATGTAACGAAATCGTAACACGATCCTTTTTTCCCAATTTCTGCGGTCTTATTATAAAATCTGTGTGAGTGTAAATTAGTACATAATCAAATAGCAGTACTGTGAAATTCAAATCTTGAAACATTTTGAATTTTGATTTTGAAATTTCAGGACCTTGGGGCATTCCCCTTTTTGGTTCTATTCCATTCAATGCAACTAAAGTCGAAGCACAACTTGAAGATTTGAGGAAGAAACATGGAACTATTTTTAGGTAATTAATATAAAAAATAAAAATTGGTGTAATTATCAGAAAGTTTTTCAAATAATTTTGTAATTATTTTAATTATGCATTATATACAATTTAATTGTTATTTTGCTCTGCAACACAATACCTTCGCTTCATATATATATATATATATATATATATATATATATATATATATATAATAATATATATATATATATATATATATATATATATATATATATATATATATATATATATATATATATATATATTATATATATATATATATATATAATTATACTTTGAAAGTCTTCCAGAATAAAAGTAAGAAAATAGTTAAAAGGAATAATAATAATAATAATAATAATAATAATAATAATAATAATAATAATAATAATAATAATAATAATAATAATAATAATAATACTGATAAAACTCTTTCTTTTATCTTTAAGTCAAATATAAAATCACCAACAAATAATTTAAATGCATTCATTATTATCCCTAAATTAAATCCTTAATTGAATTTTTTTTTACATTTGTTTTTCAAGTTGGCGAATTGGTCCACGACTTTTCGTCTTTCTTTGCGAGCCAAAAGTCATTAAAGAAGCTTTTCAAAGTCACATCTTCTCTGACAGACCAGATTTTATTATGTTTTCTATGCTTGAAGGTGAAAAGAAATTTGGTAAATATCTCACTATTGTTAATTCTTTTTTTGATTTTTTATTGATAATTTTATAATTTCTTTTCCTTATTTTATTTTTCAAATTATTATTATTATTATTTTTATTATTATTATTATTATTATTATTATTATTATTATTATTATTATTATTATTATTATTATTATTATTATTATTATTATTTTTTTTTTTTTTTTTTTTTTTGAATTGATTTTAAACTGGCTTTTATTATTAAAATTGCAAAAAAAAAAAAAAAAAAAAAAAAAAAAAATCATTCATTCCCGCACTAATTCCCATCGGCTCCGTTGTTACCATTGTTTAAATACTCAAATGAACAATGCGATTTCCCATGGAGTCCATTGGTTTAATGATCCCAAACTTTGGATTTCCAATCAGAAATTCCTCAGTGGTTCGCATAGGAAATTCCATTACCTATCGGAACCTATAAGAAAACTATTGGTATTGACCGGAAAAAAATCCTTATGGAAAAATGCTTATTGAATAAATTACAATTACCAATCGGAAATTTTCTGATTGGAAAATTTTAATTTGGGAATTTTTGGATTTCCCTACCGGTCCTGCAGATGCAGAAAAAATTCCTATCGAACATTTTATGCTGGAAATAAGTAATAATAATAATAATAATAATAATAATAATAATAATAATAATAATAATAATAATAATAATAATAATAATAATAATAATAATAATATTACATTATAACAGTAATAATAAAGAAAGATTTCTCGCACGTGCTATAGTATTTAGCTTATAAATGAATTTGTACCACTAACATGTAAACCATATTTACTTAGTGAACATTCTAATAATGTATGCATAATCTTTCTTAAGGAGTGGCAGCTACCAACGGGGTACATTGGCACAACAACAGGAGATTTACTTTACGTCATTTAAGAGATCTTGGAATGGGAAAATCCACAATTGTGTCAGCAATTCAGCATGAAGCTGAAGAATTTGTTAAAACTATGAAGGAACAAGCTGGAATTCCTGCTCCTTTACCAAAGTCTTTAATTCCAGCAATTATCAACGTATTATGGCAGATGGTAGCAAGTAAGTTCATATGTTTAATTAATATTTTAGAATTTATCGATTCTACTTAATTGATAATAAATTGGTTGAGAACCAAAGTTTAGACCAGGGGTTCCCATCCTTTTATTTTTGCTTGTGACCCTCCTGGGTCCTAACTTTTCGTATGTGAACCCTATATACTCATTTAGCAAAGGCTTAGCTCAATTATGGACCCCCGAAATAAATTGTTCTTTGAGGACCCCTCAATATTTTTGTGGTTCCCTGAGGGTTCATGTGAACCCCTGTTGAGAACCGCTGGTTTAGACCCCTATTTTAAGTTTCACAAGGAACATGGATATTTATATACAGTATCATGTTTCAGGTAAAAGATATGATTTTAACGATCAAGAACTTCTCAATATTCACAATGTATTACACGAATTTCGAGAAAATTTTCCTTCCATGATGATTATTGACATCTTTCCTTGGGTGAAAAATATATTTCCCGAATTCTTTCTGAATTTAATTACCAAAAAAGATAAGAATACTAATTTGTCAAGGCTTTTGGAATCAAAACTAAAGGTTCAATCTTTATCCATTTTTAAGTAATTCATTGCTGTTAATATAGATAATGAACATATTTAATTTAATGAATTATTAATGAAGTAGTTTAATTATTAAGGGAATATTATTAGAAACTGGTTGACGACCATGTTGAAACTCTGGATGTTAACAACTCAAGGGATTATATCGACGAGTATCTCATTGAAATGGAAAAGAAGAAAGATGATCCTGATTCCACGATGTCAAGTAGGGAACATAACTCAATAAATTTATTGCATTATAAGCAATTAATAAACAAATTCTATTTGCATTATAACTGGAAATTTCTTTATTAACAGTTAAAGATTTGGTTACCTGTATTGCCGACCTTCTCGGTGCTGGATTAGATACAACTTCAATATCTATTACATGGGCAATATTTTACCTAGCAAGTTTTCCAGAGGTACAAAAAAGACTTCAAAAAGAAATTGATGAAGAAATTCCAAAAGGGACTTTGATCTCTTTAGAACATAAATCAAGGTATGTTATTTCATTGTATTTTTTGTTTCATCATTAAAAAAAACATCATTCTAACAATAATAATAAAGCTGAATAGTATATTATTTCTTTCATTACTTTTTGAACGTTTGCAATTTTATTAAATTAAATTTTTTACTTTTCTTTGAAACAATCCCAAAAGTTAGCTTAAGTAATGCTTAAGTCTGCATATCCCTAACCTTTTAAGGCTCACGATCCACAAAAAGCCAAAGCATAAAACTAACCTCACGACCCCTAATAACATCTTTTGCCTGGCAGTTGTCAGATTCAAAAATACAGATTGAAATATTTGTCGTACCGCTGATTATTAAATGTTATGCCTGGCAGGTTTCAAATTAAAAAGCACAGATTGAAATGTTTATCGTAAGGCTTATTAATACATAAAATAATCCTGACTATTATTTTATGA
>SEYY01005508.1:140000-143044 GCA_009176605.1 Armadillidium nasatum
ACAATCCTGACAACGTTATGTCATGTTAGAATTTTTATTTTAATATAAATCTAAGGCATATTTATAAGAAGTACACTTATTTCATTCATTATAGGAAGCTTATTTGCTTAGAAATTTATATTTAATTCAGTTCCTTTATTAATCCTAACTAGCTTCAAACATTTCGGTATTTGAGAACAATAATAAGTTCTAAAATTTTAAAACTACTTTCTTTTGGGATCTGAGTTTAAATATTAACACTGGTTGTATTACTTTTTTTTTAATATGAGAATTCCTGCTCATTCTTTCACATAAATAGTGTAGAAGATACAAAAGTTCAAAAAAAATGGATTTTAAATCTTTAGAAAGACCAGCAAATTTTAATCATTGATTGAACATTAATATTTATTTTTTTACTTGTTATTTATATGCAATTTTATTTCATGGTTTAATCATCGACTTTCCTTTTGTTCTCATACTTAAACAAGGTATTAAGCTCCATTCCGCGTGTATAAGCAATTGTTTAAAATACTTAAAAATTCTTAATTATTACAGATGATCACAGAACACTATCAGAGTTTACTTTAACCAATGCAAATTTTTCAGCTCTACAAATTGTGGAAAAAACTTGAAACCCAAAATCCCTATTTTCTTTCACTACTACAACTATTACATCTACAATTACAACTACTACTGCAACAATAACAACAATAACAACAACAACAGCAACAACAACAAAAACAACAACAACAAAAAACTACTACTACCACTAATAATAATAATATTGATAAAATTATATTTCCTAAATTATTTCTTTCTTTCCCCAATTTATACAGTGCTTTTCAATATATAAATATCATACAATTTATTATTGTTAATAGTTAATATATAGCTGACTAACACTTATTTGATAAACCCTTTTAATTTATTAGATAAAGACCTCATTGGATGCATCTCGGATCTATTCACTGCTAGTTTAGAGACAACTGCTACGACATTGAATTGGGCGGTTATATACCTCGCCACATTCCCCGAAGTTCAAAAGAAACTTCACAAAGAAATAGATAATGTCCTTCCCAACGGAACTCCAGTCACATCTCAAGAAAAGACAAGGCAAGAGTTTATAACATTTTAGCAAAAAAAGCAATATTCCAAAATAAACATTATAAATAGTAATATAATTTATGTGATCACAGACTTCCTTATCTAGAAGCATTTATATCCGAAGTTCTTCGATATTCAAGCTTAGTAAGTTTCAGTGGACTTCATTCTGTGCTTCAAGATACAAAATTTGGAGGATATACAATTCCGAAGGTGAACCAAATTATATATATATATATATATATATATATATATATATATATATATATATATATATATATATATATATATATATATATATATATATATATATATATATAGAGAGAGAGAGAGAGAGAGAGAGAGAGAGAGAGAGAGAGAGAGAGAGAGAGAGAGAGAGAGAGAGAGAGAGAGAGAGAGAGAGAGAGAGAGAGAGAGAGAGAGAGAGAGAGAGAGAGAGAGAGAGAGAGAGAGAGAGAGAGAGAGAGACGATAATCTGTATAGGAATGACAATGAAGGTATTTTAAATAATTTTTTCTGGGTTTTAGGATTCAATAGTTCTTGCGATGATTGGGCGGATAAATTATGACTCAAAATATTTCGATTCCCCAAAAGAATTTAAACCAGAAAGATTTTTGAACTCTGAAGGAAAATTTGAGACGCCCACAAATGGATTCATTCCTTTTGGAACTGGTAAGTAATTACACTAGTTTGTATGCACGATTAAAAAATAAATAAAGACACAAATTCCCATAAGAAAGAGCATCACCAGCTCTCGGAGAGTGTGGTTTACTCGCTCTGAACTGGTGGTGGCCTGAAGGGCAGTGTTTTGTCTGCCTGGAGGGACGGCATATGCCCTCGTAGGTGGAGTCCGCTCTTAGAAACAAAACAAAATTCCCATAAAGCTTCTCATGGTGAAGAACTTTACAGTAGCTTTTCACAAACTGATATAAACAATGATTCAGTAGACTTGGAATTCTGAGTTCTTATTGATTATATAATTGGAATCAATAATTTTTGATTGATTATATATATATATATATATATATATATATATATATATATATATATATATATATATATATATATATATATATATATATATATATATATATATATATATATATATATATATATATATATATATATATATATATATATATATATATATATATATATATATATATATATATATATATATATATATATATATATATATATATATATATATATATATATATATATATATATTATATATATATAGTATGGAAACACTTTTGAAAGTAGACCCAGTGCCAGTGCCAAAAGGGGAAAGTGAAGGAGAACGGGAAAGTGCTGCCACTTATTCACACTCTTTCATGGTCTCTTTTTGTCCGTATAACCGAAAAACCTTTGACTTTTATTAAAAAAAAAAACTTGCCTTTAGTACGTTCCCATGCTCTTTCATGAACCGCTTTGGGCTGGCAGTTCTCTTTACACTTGTCCTTTACCCTTGCCCTTAATACTCTCTCCTCTTCCCTCAGTGAATTGGCACAGCTTCCAGGTATCCTTGCAATGCAATATTAATATATTGCAAGTTTTTTGGGGGGAGCAGAGCACCTTATTTTGTGCTCTTTTGGAAAGGAGCCCATTATAGACCCAGAGAACCACTCATTTGTGTGTAAATCTTTTCTGGGTTTTCGGACCGAGAATCCTCATCCTTCCTTATCCTCTCTATTTTGGAGATCTCATTCTTCCCCTTTTGATGGTCTCCGCCTTTAATTTAAGTGTCCCATCTTTACTATTTTAAAGTCTCAAACTTATCTTCTTTGAAAGTTCCAATCTTTTCCATATCTCGATCCCTATATATATATATATATATATATATATATATATATATATATATATATATATATATATATATATATATATATATATATATATATATATATATATATATATATATATATATATTAATATATATATAATATATAGGGATGGAGTGA
>SEYY01005509.1:0-5000 GCA_009176605.1 Armadillidium nasatum
TGAATTTTTTTTTTTTTTTTTTTGGGGGGGGGTTATGTGAAGGTCATTGTGTATCAAGAAAAGATAAGAAAAATAAGTCATTTTGAGAAAAGTTTTGAAAACACCATTACAATCAAATTCCAGATGTGCAAATGCGTATTCATCAACAATGACTAACACGTATTCAGGTCTGTTTTAAAAAAATGGCAACCATTTGGAAAATATTATTTGAATAAAACGATTCTTCATAAACCTCTTTGTATTTTGCCTTTGTATGGTTATTTATTTTCCACGATATATATATATATATATATATATATTATATATATATATATATAATATATATATAATATATATATATATATATATATATATATATATATATATATATATATATATATATATATATATATATATATATATATATATATATATATATATATATATATATATATATATATATATATATATATATATATATATATATATATATATATATATATATATATATATATATATATATATATATATATATATATATATATATATATATATATATATATATATATATATATATATATATATATATATATATATATATATATATATATATATATATATATATATATATATATATATATATATATATATATATATATATATATATATATATATTGTGAATTGAATTGCTTCTTTTAAGCTTAATTTTTATTACAAACAGGATAGCAAATACTATGTGCCAAAGCATTTTAATTGGGTCACATTATGAAGCAAAAACTTAATGAAAAAAGCAAAATTATTTTTTTTACAACCTCCTGATGATGACAATTTTATGTTGAAACGTAGAGGTTAAATTAATTAATCATTTATATATATATATATATATATATATATATATATAATATATATATATATATATATATATATATATATATATATATATATATATATATTTAATATATAATATAAAATATAATAATATATATATATATATATAATATATATATATATATATATATATATATATATATATATATATATATATATATATATATATATATATATATATATATATATATATATATATATATATATATATATATATATATATATATATATATATATATAATATATGAAACGCTCGTCTAATTATGATGCATTGGTATTGCAATTAAACAATGACATCATTTCCTGTTTTATTGTTTATTGTTTTGATGAACGAAAACATTTCCTTTTCCGTCTCCACCATTGCACAGTTTCTACGTTCAATTTTAAGCAAGATATACGTTAAATAAACGAAGCTTTTAATGGTCTTAAAATCACTAATGTAGTCAATATATATAAATTTTTATTATTTTTTTTTTTTTTTTACACATCACCATCCCTCACGGGAAGAGCCCTATTCAAGGAGAGGGTTTTAAGGAAGACCCCTCTTCTTGTGATAAAGATCTGGATGTGCACAATGAAAATTTAATTTCGTCAGTGCAAATTTTAAGTCGTGTAGGCCTAATTCTTAATGTTTTCACAAGCTTAAAATCTCTTCTTCTTCACAAACTCTTCTTAAGCAAATTTTCTCTTCTTTCTCCAATCCTGATGGAAACGAACTCTCCTGATTTTTAATTCTCTTCTCTTTCCATTAATTTCTTTCTAGTTTCTTCTCTTCTTTGTTCATACCATTGAGATTTGTTCGAACATCATCCAGATCAATAATACTGTATAGAATAGAATATTTATTGGCATATTTTAATATAAATTCCATTCCAGTGCTTCAGGTCACTGAATTGTCCAATTAAAATCTAGAATCAAAATATTCCTATGTACATTAGAGAATATTTTTTCTTTGAACTCTGAAGAGAAACTTATGATATCAAGTGCTTTTACTTTGAATGATAAAATCAATCTAATACAAATTCACCTTTTAAAGAAGGACGAATTAGAACCGATATTCAACAAAATGTTAGATCCTGCAAATTATGTATAACCTGTAAAATTGTAGTTATTTTTTTTTTAAGTATCTTACGTTGTAGCACTGGAGAAAATGGTAAAACATAAAAAAAACTCATAAATTACGGACACTGATGAAACCCTTCTTCCTCAAAATGTTGAAAATTGTGTTGAGAAATGGATTGAAGAAAAACTTTGCAACAGTTTCACATAAAAAAGTAATATTCAAAGGAGAATTTGCGACACACCTATTGACATCAACGATCAGATTGTGCTCATTTAGTTTATTTTCAATCCAACGTGATGTACCATAATGTTCTCAGTTGCTGGTGTCCACAATAAATGTTTAGTCAGGTTCATTTAAAGAGGAGTTTCTCTTTTGTTCTCCTCTTGAAACAACTACTAAGAACATCAGATATTTTGGGAAAGGTTTCACGTTTCTAAGAATCAGAAAATCTTTTTGGGGATAATGTCGGGAAATGGAACACCATTTGTGTTATGGAGAAAATGAGGGTTTCAATTTTGTTTGAAAAAAGGAGCTCCAAAAGTGAGTGATATTCACTGTATGATCTATCATCAGGAACTGGCCTCAAAAACACTTCCAGCTCTATTAGGGAATGTTTTAGATTAAATAATTCAAATAGTGAATTATGTGAAAAGGGAAGTTCTTAATTCACGGCTTTTCAAACAATTTGTATTGACATTGATGTGGTCCATGAGCTATTTCTTTTCTGCACAAAAGTTCCATGACTTTAAAGGAAATGTAATTGAGAAAGTTGTTGAGCTTATAAATGTTCTTAAATTATATTTGAAGCTCATGCATGTTCGAATTTTCTGCCTGGATCCTGAACATTGCTTTTTGATTTCAGTTGGCATTTTTGAGCAGCTGGATAAAATGAATCTTCAGATACAAGAGATGAATGCAAACACAATAAAACTAATAAAAGGTCTGAAAGCTTTCATGAGATAGCTCGGAAATTGGAAGAGAGATGTCAAGATCAAATATGGTCTCATCAAATCTTGTTGTTGGTGGAGAGAAAAAGAGCTTCCAGATTTTGCAGCATTTGGCAACAATGGAAAAATAATTTCAGTCATTATTTTGCAAAACCCAATATGAAAAGTTGGATTAAGTAAGGTAATCCGTTTAAATTGTTAGTTGAAAAAGTTCCTGATGATTGTCAAGATGAATTTCTAGATCTAAGTCTATTGTTCTATGAGATATCAATCACAGAATTTTGGTTAAAGATGTATCATTCCTACCAGACAGCGGAAAAAAGAGGTTTAAATACAATTTCTTTCATTTGTGTCAACATATCTCTGTGAGTCAATCTTTTCAACTCTGTTGCAAATAAACGAAGTAAAGAAGGTAGGTTGAATTCTGAAAAATTACTGCTTCCTTGTTCCTCTTTCTCGAAAACTTTTCCACGTTTTTAAGAACCAACAAAGAAAAAGCAATCGCCAAGGTATCTCACTGACCGTAATTTTTACTGAATAAAATAAACTACAAAAACTTGTAATTCTATTGAACTCTTTGTTCATTGAAGAATGCTTCAATAAACGTTGATTTGTTAAGTAATTAGTTCTGAATATTAGAAGAGCTTACTTCCTTCAAGTTTTAAAGTCTATTCACAGTTTTCTATTGTTTTCCAAAAATCTGGAGCATGACAAATGTACCTATACTAATATGCAAAAAAATCTAAAGTTTTTCAATATATGTGTATTATTTGAGTTGATGTTAGGCTGTCTTGCGAAAGAGTGAATTATATTCTGAAAAATATTGGAAACGGTGAATGGTTAAGACCACTGTTTTTGACATCATCCCTAAAAGGGCATCATTCCTAAAAGGAAGAATTCGCTGAATTCTAAATCATTTTGATTTGATTACTCTTTCATTTTATTTCTTCAGATATAATATAAATGAGTATTTAAAATTACGCTAAGGTATTCATGCAAAAGCTTAAATCTTATTGATAATCATCAAAAATGGAATGATAACAAATTAAAAAAAAAAACATATGATTTTAATTTTTAATATGCACGAATCCATGTGAAGATCTCAAACCTTATTTACCTACCCTTATTGTACATGGACATACTGTATTTTTTGACACTACCTCACTCAATTACACTCACCCTCTTTAAATAGCAAGCTGACATAGCTATCATCATAAATTAAAATTGTTAAATAAATGAAATGAAAGTTATCAAACGCATGAATTGCTTCTCCCAACATCGAAACATACGATACAACCGATGTAACCAAAGTAATTGAAAACCTTAATTTCTAATTTCCTCATTTTCATGTTAATCCCTATCTTCATTTCCCTAAGATTATTTTTATTATTTTTCCATCTATTTAACAACATATATATATATATATATATATATATATATATATATATATATATATATATATATATATATATATATATATATATATATATATATATATATATATATATATATATATATATATATATATATATATATATATATATATATATATATATATATATATATATATATATATATATAATATATATATATATATATATATATATATATATATATATATATATATATATATATATATATATATATATATATATATATATATATATATATATATATATATATATATATATATATATATATATATATATATATATATATATATATATATATATATATATATATATATATATATATATATATATATATATATATATATATATATATATATATATATATATATAT
The DNA here is from genome assembly GCA_009176605.1 of Armadillidium nasatum. Lineage (NCBI taxonomy): Eukaryota > Metazoa > Arthropoda > Malacostraca > Isopoda > Armadillidiidae > Armadillidium > Armadillidium nasatum. Next base: position 4,681 of record SEYY01005509.1, read on the forward strand.
ATATATATATATATATATATATATATATATATATATATATATGATGATATATGCATCTGCATCCGCATCCGCGGAGCATCCTCATCAAAGTTAACATCCGCATCCGCACTTGCGAAAATTAAACATCAGAATCTGCACCTGAGAAAACTACACGTCCTCATCCACATCCACATCCGCACTTGACGAAAAATTCTATATCAGCATCTGCATCCGCAAATGAGAAAATATGGACATGCGATCCATCACTAATTATATTATATATATATATATATATATATATATATATATATATATATATATATATATATATATATATATAT
>SEYY01005509.1:10000-15000 GCA_009176605.1 Armadillidium nasatum
GTGCGGATGCGGATGCGGATGCGGATTTGTTTGAAAGTGCGGATGTTTTGTTTTTTTTAATTTTTGTGGATGTTATGTTTTATGCGGATGCGATGTTATTTTATATAATATATAATATATATATATATATATATATATATATATATATATATATATATATATATATATATATATATATATATATATATATATATATATTATATATATATATATATATATATATATATATATATATATATATATATATATATATATATATATATATATATATATATATATATATATATATATATATATATATATATATATATATATATATATATATATATATATATATATATATATATATATATATATATATATATATATATATATATATATATATATATATATATATATATATATATATATATATATATATATATATATATATATATATATATATATATATATATATATCCCATTACTTTTGTGAGGTGGTGCCCGCTACAATTCCCTTACAAGCATAACTATTCTTACCTTTCAACGCTTTCACCACCTCCCTCCATCTCTGTCTCCACAAATCTTCTACCCTCGTCTAAACTCAAATTCCTTCCATCAAAATCACTCTCACTCCATCCATCCATCTCCACTTCGGCCTTCCCCTCCCCCTACCCTTCCCTATCTACATCGGATCTACGTACCTTGCCAACCATTCTGTTCTCTTTCATTCTTCACATATGTCCAAACCATTTTAGCACATCCTCCTCCTCTCTATCAATTACATCCTTCTTCCATTTACACATCTCCCTTATTCTTTCATTTCTAATTCTATCAATCCTTCTCAATTTATATATATTGCTCTCAAATCTTTCATCTCAAAGACATTGAAACTTTTTCTCGACCGAGCACTTATCGTCTATGTTTCACACACATACAATACAGAAGGTGAACACATACATTCAAACATTCTTATCTTTATTTCTTTCGAAATTTTTCCTTTCTTTCATACTTTTCTTAGGCCCCCCAATACTTTCATTCCTTCTACCACTCTGTTCTTTATTTCTTTTTCCGTCCCACCCTTACCTTCCACCAAACATTACTAGATATTTGAATTCATTCACCTCCTCAAGTTTCCATTCTCACACTTCTATAAACCAATTCCTCCCTCCACATTTCCTCATCCCCACCTCCAATCCTCATAACTTTATTCTTCGCAGGATTGAATTTCAATCTCGTGTTTGCACATTTCCCTTCAAACTCTCTCACAAGTATTCTCATCTTTTCTCCAGATTCTGCCACCAACACATGCCGCATCATCTGCAAAAAGTAAAACATTCACTTCACATTCACCCTCCATATTTCTCAACGTAATACTCTTCCTTCTCTCTCTCATTTTTCTAAGTAAACCATTCATCAATAGATTAAATAACATGGAGATATTACAAACCCCTGTCTCAATCCCACTCCTATGCTAAACTAATCCGATAGTTCTCTCTTCACCCCACTCTTGATCTACAATTCGCAATATATATATATATATATATATATATATATATATATATATATATATATATATATATATATATATATATATATATATATATATATATATATATATATATATATATATATATATATATATTAGTGATGGATCGGATGTCAAATTTTCTAATTTGCAGATGCGGATGCGGATGCGGATGTCGAATTTTGGAGAAGGGCGGATGCGGATGCGATATTGAATTTTTGAAAGTGCGGATGCGGATGTTGAATTTTCGAAAATGCGGATGCGGATGCGGTTGATTTTGGTGCGGATGCCAACACTATATATATATATATATATATATATATATATATATATATATATATATATATATATATATATATATATATATATATATATATATATATATATATATTATATATATATATATATATATATATATATATATATATATATGTTAAATGCTTATTAAATTAGTAATTCCAAAATATTACTTACAAGATTGACATGTTGGTAAAATCGTTGCTGAATCTGCAGACATCATTGAGAGAAAACAGAGAAGCAAATTAATATAAATGAAGTTCATTTCTCTTTCTGTGGAGGGAATGAAAGAGAAACATAGCATTATACAATAACAGAAATTAGTAGTAATATTATAATATATATATATATATATATATATATATATATATATATATATATATATATATATATATATATATATATATATATATATATATATATATATATATATATATATATATAATATATAAATATATATATGGCTTAGGCATAGAATGTTTCTGAGTTTCGATATCTTTTATATCAATTTTTTTTTTATATCGATATTTTATTTTAATCGATATCCTTTATATCGATATTTTAACATTTTTTTACAGAAATTTTAGTTAAAGTTTCACTGAGATTGTGATAGGTAGTACAGCTTTTCTTGAAGCAATTGCCAATAAATTCCGTGACATCTAAGTATATATATATATATATATATATATATATATATATATATATATATATATATATATATATATATATATATATATATATATATATATATATATATATATATATATATATATATATATATATGTTTGTATGTGTGCTGTAATACGGCCGTTGGCCTGTATGTCTCGGTAACGTTCTTGTATAGGTTAGGCCTCTATTTTACGGCAACTTCGGTAGTTCAGGTTATGATAAGTCGAACTAAGTACAATAGAAAACTAAGTAATAATAATTAATGTGTGTAAGTGTGGTGTAATAGGGCAGTAGGCCTGTATCTCGCGGCAACGTTCTTGTATAGGTTAGGCCTCTATTTTACGGCAACTTCGGTAGTTCAGGTTATGATAAGTCGAACTAAGTAAGCTAGAAAACTAAATAAAAATAATTATAAAAATAATTAGAATAATAGGCATACATGAAATGAAAACTAAATAATAATAACACAAATATCAAAAAATTTTGAATTGGCATATCGATGTTTCGATATATCGATATTTTCGAATATCGATATTTTAAAAAGATCGAAACTGAGAAACATTCTATACTTTTACCTATATATATATATATATATATATATATATATATATATATATATATATATATATATATATATATATATATATATATATATATATATATATATATATATATATATATATATATATATATATATATATATATATATATATATATATACAAAATGTACGAAATTTTATATTTAAATGACCAGAATGGAAAAATTAAATTTTATATTTTAATTTTAAGTTTTAATTTAAATGACATATTTAAAAGTTTGAAATAGAAAAATATTCATTATATATTTTGCAATATTTGAACTTACATTACGTCTCACCTAGGAATATATTAATTATTTAAAACATTGAAATATACAATTCAAAAAGCACCTTATCTGTGATACTGTTTTGAGATAATAATAATAATAATAATAATAATAATAATAATAATAATAATAATAATAATAATAATAATAATTACAATAAATGAAACAAATCACACTTTAATAATTTATCACATATAAAATGATATTCAAAAATCAAAGGCAATAATCAATGTTATTAATTATATTTTGAATATTATGAAAATAATAAAAGTTTAAATAACTTTATGAGGTTCAGTTTTATTCAATTAAGATTAGATTTTATAATAATAATAAAATAATAATAATAATAATAATAATAATAATAATAATAATAATAATAATAATAATAATAATAGTAATAATAATTTTAATAACAATAATAATAATAATAATAATAATAATAATAATAATAATAATAATAATAATAATAATAATAATAATAATAATAATAATAATAATAATAATAATAATAATATAATAATAATAATAATAATAATAATAATAATAATAATTATTATTATTATTTTTTTTTTTTTTTTTTATTTTATTAGTATTATTTTATTATTATTATAAATAAAAATATTAATAAATTATTATTTATTATTATTATTATTATTATTATTATTATTATTATTATTATTATTATTATTATTTTCATTTTTAGTTTTATTATCATTGTTTTTACTATTATTGTTATTGTTATTATCATCATCATTATCTTAAAGAATTAAGAAAGATATTTTTTAGTAAAATAACTAAATTATCAAACCACAAACTTACATATTTTTAAATATAAAAAAATATAACTTTAAAAAAAAGAAATTTGAAATAAATTTAATAACTTTTATTTAGAAGACGTGTTTCTTCCACAAATTCGGATTAAAAACTGTGAAATAAAATAAAAGAAAAAGCGAATAATATTTAAAAACACAAACAATTATAATTGTGACGTAATTAAAATCTAAATTCATAATATATCATTTCATTTTATAATATATATATATATATATATATATATATATATATATATATATATATATATATATATATATATATATATATATATATATATATATATATATATATATATATATATATATATATATATATATATATATATATATATATATATATATATATATATATATATATATATATATATATATATATATATATATATATATATATATATATATATATATATATATATATATATATATATATATATATATATATATATATATATATATATATATATATATATATATATATATATATATATATATATATATATATATATATATATATATATATATATATATATATATATATATATATATATATATATATATATATATATATATATATATATATATATATATATACAGTGGCGGCTCGTCTATATGGGCTCCAGGGCTGCAGCCCCCTCCAAATTAAAAATACCAGGCGTAGGATTTTGATTTAAATATGAAATTTTTGTCAGAGAAAAGTGATTTAAATTCATTTTTTAACAACTTTACACATAAAAAGAATAAATTAATAAAGAAAATAATTATTAAATGCATTTTGCAACTGCAAATTTTTGGGTACGATATTTTTTAACGCATCGCAATTATATAAAAT
>SEYY01005510.1:10000-12500 GCA_009176605.1 Armadillidium nasatum
ATTGAAAAGAGTAATGAATGGTGGAGTTGACAGGAGATGAAGTAACAGAGAGGTCGTTACTGAAAAGTAGAAAAAGGATTGGGGATAGGGCAGATCCTTGAGGAACACAACTATTAATAGATTTAAAGGATGAACGTTTGCCGTCTACAACAGCTCCTATAGAAAGACAAAAAGGTAAATCAGAGAGAAGGATAGACTCTGAGAGGGAAGTTTTGAAATCGATGGTTTCCGATATGTCCAGAGCGACAGTAAAAGATTCACCGAAATCAGAGATAAGATTTGAAGAATTGAGATATTTCCAAATTTTCCATTTACGGGTAGATTCGAAAATCTTTGAAAGAATGGAGGTTAAAGAAAAGGACGGTAGTTAGAGGGTTGAGATGTATCTCCCTTTTCCGGCATAGGTTGAATGATTGCACGTTTTCAGTAAGAAGGAAAGGTTGAAGTAGAAAGACAAATACGAAATAGTTTACCAAAGTAGGATGCAAGTTTTGAGAACCACAGGAGGGATTCCATGAGGACTGTACTCATTCTTATTGTTAAGCTCGAAGAGAGCAGAAATGATATCTTCTTAAGAAATTACAATTTTAGGCATAAATGAGTTGAAGGGAAAAGAGTTGGAACAGCTCCGGAATATTCTAAGGTTGAATTAGAGGCAAAAGTTTGAGCGAAAAGTTCAGCTTCAGAAGGAAAAACGGCAGCTGTACAGTCTGAAGATACTAGAGGAGAGAAAGAGGAAAAAGCAAAGGTAGGGTTGACATTTTTTGCAAAATGTGAGGAAGAAAAACCAGAAAGATTATTGCATTTTAAACGGAGAAATGAGTTTTTGGTGTTACAGAGAATAGATTTTGCACGATTCCAAGTTTAAATATAAGTTGCATGAGTTTCTGGAGTTTGAAGATGACGGTAATCCCTAAGGGCAGCGTCTCTAAGGCGGATAGCACGAGAACAAGCTGAGTTAAACCAAGGTTTGCTAGGTTGAGTAGAAGGGACAGAAAATGGAATGTATGCCTTCATGACAGAGAGAATCACCTCGGTTATGAGCTGAACATTCCAGGGACCTCTCCCATGGAAACAGTAATCATTCCATGGGAAATCAGAAAAGTACAACAGTAAGTCAGACCATTTAGTGGTATCGAAATGCCAGAAACGTCTCCTTGCCAAAGGCGAGAACAGTTCTTGAGGGAGACTTGAAGAGACAGAACAAGATAGAGATAACATATAATATATATATATATATATATATATATATATATATATATATATATATATATTATATATATATATATATAATATATATATATATATATATATATATATATGTATGTATGTATGTATGTACGTATGTATAACGATTATTAAAGCAAGTAAACGAAGGGAAGTAAATTAAAGCAATGCATACGAATAAATCAAGCAGAAAAGCATTTCAATTGTTTTTAACAGTGAGTTTAAGCTTTTCCCATCAAAGTTTGGACAAAAGATTGGAAAGAGAAAATGCACTTGAAGGGAAACCTCTGACGAGACCGACAAGGGAACTACGACAAGACAGACAGGGAAACTGCTGCGATAAGTTCCTAAAACGTCGTCCCACGCTGAATAATCGTCTAGATTTTCGCCAACAAATTTCCAAGTTAGTTAAATTGAAGTTCAAAAAACAAAAAATGGCCGAACAATCAGTCTTCTGTAATTGCGCAAGTATAAGGAATGTAAATTGAGTACAGCGCGATCAAAATTTAAATTCAATACAATTATTTTATTTTCTTGCAGCACAAATCTCTCTCTCTCTCTCTCTCTCTCTCTCTCTCTCTCTCTCTCTCTCTCTCTCTCTCTCTCTCTCTCTCTCTCTCTCTCCTTCTTTAAAACATATATATAATATATATATATATATATATATAATATATATATATATATATATATATATATATATATATATATATATATATATACGCAAAAGTTCCTCATCCATTTAATTCTCAAGATTTGCGTCCACGCAAAATAAGTGGTGGGATATCTACCTTTTATATTGACTTGTCATCAAACCAGGAAAATCTTCAACATCTGAAGCTGAATATAATCTACGACACACCCTTGTGTACCATTTGGAACAGTGGACTAAAAATGACTCAACACGCCTTAGATGCAAAGCATATTTTGATCTCGTGTGAAACTTTAGCCCTGACAGAAAATCAGAACACGCCAACAAGCAATGTTCGATGAATCATTGTAAATGCTATTAAAACTATAATAATAATAATAATAATAATAATAATAATAATAATAATAATAATAATATGCATTCACTCTAAAATAATATGTTGGAAAGCAAAAGAAAATCAACTGATTTTACTTTAACAGAGATGAAACTTTTCTTGGCCTTTAAACATTGACGATAGACGAGAGACTAAAAATAAAAAAAAAACAAAGCTTATAAATCGTAAATTGATTCAACTATTTGCTCTGTGCTTTCTAGTTTTCCCTCCAAACAATGTTCGGAGCGAAC
>SEYY01005510.1:30000-32569 GCA_009176605.1 Armadillidium nasatum
TATATATATATAATATATATATATATATTATATATATATAATATATTATATATATATATATATATATATATATATATATATATATATAATATATTCGTTAAATAAGAATAAGTATAAGGTATAAATATTCATTAAAATAATCTATATTTTTATATAAAATATCATTTATATGTTCCTCTCAAATATTAAACAAAGACAATGATCAAGCGTAATACACAGAGCATTTAGCGCTAAAACTCATAAGCATGTGTTAAATGTTCATTATGTAAATCAACGAACGTAATTAACACTGTACTGTAAGGAATCTTAAAAACACACACACACTTTTACAAAAAAAAGCTTCTTAAACAATTAATAAAAAATATTGCACTAAAAATATGCGCAAACAATTATTTTATCAACGACGTTAAGGAATTAAGAAAAGGAAAAAAAAAAGGTGTACATAAGGGTTGTAACCATTTAAAATTCAGTTAAAAAAAAAAATAAATAAATAAATAAATAAAAAAAGAAATAAAATATAAAATAAAATAAGTAGGGTTAGGTTATTTATATTTTCTCTTTATAAATGTTATCTCTCCATTACGCCATACATATATATAGTTTATTTTTTTATTTTTTTTTTTATTTACTTTTTTTTTTTAAAGTTTTCTATTAAAGTTAAACGAAGTTGACTAACAAATTACACCAATTATAATTTGATGATCTTTTTCCTTATTAAAAATATTCGTGACAAAAATTTATAAACGATTTTAAAATTGAAAAGTGTTCTCAACCATTTTCACCATTCGAACTCTAATTTATATATATATATATATATAATATATTATATATATATATATATATATATAATATATATATATATATATATATATATATATATATGCGCTGCAATTCTTTACCACCAGCCACGGGTCTGGGGTACGGGAAGAGCTTCCAATATACTTCATCATATGCCATGAATTTATATCTTCAAAAATGTAGACTATATATATATATATATATATATATATATATATATATATATATATATATACATATATATATATATATATATAATAATATATTTTAGGCTCTGTATTTTAGGTATACGATTAATCACTAATGCTTTCTTATAATAATATATATTTAACTAATGGTGTAGTTAATCATTGAAACTTACAATTTACTTATATTTTAATCAATATAATCATACGTTTAACTTCCTAAATATCGATTATTAGTATTCTGTTATAAATACTCAAACGATATAATCGAAACTAATCTCCGTATTATATCGACTAATCCCAAGTGTGTTTTTTTTATTTTCTTCTGTTAATCTTAATAATTTTACCCAATTAATAATACAAAGAGAAACTTTTTTCAGACCAAAGGCTAACTCCAAAAAAAAAAAAAAAAAAAAAAAAAAAAAAAAAAAAAAAAAAAAAAAAAAAAAATTTATAAGTGGATTCCAAAACACGTAAAACCGTGCGTAATTCCATTTAGCATTTGCAACTCAAACTTCTGACATTTAATTTCGATTCGTATCAACGCACTTTCTTTGTTTTTGTTTTTTTGTTTTTTTGTTTTTTCCCCCTTTGTTTTTCTTTTTGTTTTTAATAAAAATAAAAGCAATGACATTATTGTTTTTTTTGTGAAATAATACTGAAATTACACCTTTATGAAAAGAGAAATTATAATAGATTTCTAAAGGTCGTACTTTGATAATGCTGATAATTATATATATATATATACTATATATATATAGTATATTATATATATATATATATATATATATAATATATATATATATATATATATATATATATATATATATATATAATATAGCTTAAAGGAATTAGAAAGGAATTCACAAAACTTTCATATCATGCAAATTGTAATGGAAAAATTTATTATTACCAATTAAACACACATCCTCTTCCCTACGCCCAGAAACATATATACATCAAACATCCTAAAAACATCCTAGACATCAACATGTTGACCTGCTTCACCAAGTTTCTTCTATTCTAATATTAATCTCCTCAAGGCTTTTTTTTGTTTTTGTTTGTCATTGTTATAAATTATGAACTACCCTGTGTCTGCTTCATCTATTTTCAAGGCTTTCGCCTCACTTGCTTCCTCCTTCAGGTAACACATCCAATAACAACAAAATTTCCTCTTCAGAAGCGATCACGAATATAACAGTATATAATCAGTATATCTTATTTTATTAATATTTAATCTGTTCTTTTTTTTCCTTTCATTCCAAGTGTCAGATGAAGGGAGGTTCAGAAACAAAAGCACACACACATATATACACAAACATACACACCATATATGTATATAGAGGATGAATCCCACACAATCACACAGTTTAGTGACACTCCTATACCTGTCAGGCACACTGCCATTCTAATTTATTTTTCCTTATTTTGACATTAAATACTTATTTTTAAGTTATTAAATTGAAACCTCACGGACAATGCCTTATTAGAGGAGGGAGAACTTTCTAGGTACTTTCCTTCTATGGTTCGCATGAGGGATCGAACCAACACCTTCAAGAACGTGAGTCAATGTCTCTATCGTTATG
>SEYY01005511.1:0-2500 GCA_009176605.1 Armadillidium nasatum
GGTGTTTCGCTGAATCTTTCGCCGTGACGCTGGACATATCGAAAGCCTTCGATAGAGTCTGTCACAAAGCTTTGATTTCCAAACTTCCCTCTTTCGGAATCTATCCTCCTCTCTGTGATCTTTCTAATTTCCTTTCTGGTCGTTCTATAGCAGCTGTTGTAGACGGCCATCGTTCTTCTTTTAAATCTATAAATAGTGATGTTCCTCAGGTATCTGTCTTATCACCAACTCTTTTTTACTTTTCAATTAATAACCTTCTCTCTATTGCTTCATTACATATCTACTCCTATGTCGATGACTCCGCCTCCACCCTTCATTACTCCTTTCATTTCGATAGAAATGTACAGAAATAGCAGTTAATTGACGCTAGGAGGGTGGCATTGGAGAAACTGACTTCTAATCTTTCTCGTATTTCAAATTGGGGGAAGAGAAAGCATAGTCGTTTTCAATGCTTCAAAAACTCAATTTTTCAATCTCCCTACTCTAATCAACCTTCCACACAACTATAACATCTTCGAAAACACACAACTCAAACCTTCATCTGTTTTAATATTCTCAGTACATCTCTTTCTCGTGATCTTTCTTGTAATTATCACATTCCTTCTCTTTCTAAACAAGCTTCTAAGATGTTGGGTGAAATGAGGTGCCTTCGTAATTTCTACTCGCCACCTCAGTGGCTTGCTCTTTATAGGGGTTTTGTTCGTCCCTGTATAGAGTTCGCTTCACACATCTTTGGTAGTTCTATTCATACAGCTCTCCTTGAGTAGGTGTAGTCTAGAGAAAATAAATATATATATATATATATATATATATATATATTATATTATATATATATATATATATATATATATATATATATATATATATATATATATATTATATTATATTATTATATTATTTTTATTTTATTTATATTTTTTTTATAATATATATTATATATTATATATATATATATATAATATATATATATATATATATATATATATATATATATATATATATATATATATATATTATATATATATATATATATATATATTATATATATATATACAAAATTCCAAAAGTAAAAAATTTGAACGAAGAAATTAAAATACAAATACAAATTAAAATAAAATACAAAGTTCAAATGTTTAAAAACTAAAAGTAAATAATTGCTTGCTTTCGTGGCTACATCCGACCACCTCTGCAAACGATAGATATTATATATATATATATATATATATATATATATATATATATATATATATATATATATATATATATATATATATTATATATATATATATATATATATATATAATATATAGAGAGAGAGAGAGAGAGAGAGAGAGAGAGAGAGAGAAAGAAAAGAGTATAGTCTGAAAGAGAAAAGTTTAGAAATCAAAGCTTTATGCCACAGTCTATCGAAGACTGTCGACACGTATATCGTCGCAGCAAAAAATTCAAGTATACCGAGGGTCAAAGAGAAGAAAAAGATCTCTAATAGATCGTTTTTTTTTTTGTTTTTTTTACGAAGGTCATACTGGTGTTCACAGGTAATAATCAGAAGAATTGAGAGGTTTCCAGATCTTACTGTGCAGAAAAGATTCGATAGTTAGAAAGACCGGAGGTTAAAGAAATAGGACAATGGTTGGAGGGGAGGTCTGAAAGGGTCCCTGTTTTCCGTTCATAATTAATGAGCGCACGTTTTTAACAAGATGGTCGAAGCAGAAAGTCAGAGACGAAATAATTTACCAAGGCAAGAGAAAGTTTAAAAGCATATGCTTTGGAAACCACAAGAGGTGCCATCAGAACCGTACGGCGAACACATTCTTTCCAAATTTTGCTCAGACAGCAAAATTAGGAAAAAATTACAATATTTGGTATAAATGAGTTGGAGGGGTTGAAGAAGGAGAAATAGCTCTGGAATCGTCTAAAGTGGAATAAGAGGCAAACGTTTTAAAAAGGTTCAGTTTTATCAGAAGGCAAAACCACAGTTTTGTCATCAAAAGATACAAGAGGAGGGAAAGACGAAGAAGCAGTTTATGTTGATATTTTTTGAAAAATGCTAGAAAGGGCATGTAAAGAGGAACCAGAAAGATTTTTTGTACTTTCTACTGGAGAATAGAGTTTTGATGTTACGAAGAATAGATTTTGCGCGTTTCTAGGATGAAATGTAAGTTGCATGAGTTTCTAGAATTTAATGAAGATTCTAATTCTGAAGGAAGTATCTTTGCGCCAACAGCATGAGAAAAAGCAGAGTTATTTTTTTCCTTTTTAACCAATGTTTATTTGGTTTAGATGAAGGGAAAGAATATGGAATGTACTCCTCCATGCCAGAGAGAATCACTTTCGAGAAACTCCTCCCACGGAAGCAATAATCTTTAACACGTGAAATCAAAAAGTATGGCCACAAGTCTGAACAGTTTGATGAACCTAAACTGTACAAACGTGTCCTCGCAATAGTCAGGGTCTTTCCCGTGAAAGACTTGGAGATAGAAGAGGATACAGAGATAAG
>SEYY01005511.1:5000-10000 GCA_009176605.1 Armadillidium nasatum
GAAAGAGATTGGAGAGAATTAGTGAGAGCAGGAGAATTGATAAGGCGAAAAGCTCTAGACTCCACCTTTTCCAGGAGAGCTGTGTGTGTGGAACCACCCCACATGTGTGACGCATACTCCATACAGGGGCGAACAACACCCCTATACAGAGCAAGCAACTGGGTTGGTGTGAAGAAATATTGAAGGCGCCTCAGAACACCCAACCTCTTAGAAGCTTGTTTAGAAAGAGAGGTAATGTGATCTTTCCATGAAAGATCACGAGAAAAAGAAACACCGAGAATATTAAGGAGAGATGAAGGTTTGAGTTGCGTGTTTTCGAAGAAGATATCGTAGTTGTGTGGAAGATTGTGTCGAGTAGAGAGGTGGAGGAATTGAGTTTTTGAGGCATTGAAAACGACCATGTTTTCTTTGCCCCAATTGGAAATGATAGATAGATCAGAGGTTAGTTGCTCCAAGGCCACCCTCCTTGCCTCTATTAACTGTTGCTGGGAGGGGCGTCTTTCAAAATGAAAAGAGTAATGAAGGGTGGAGTCATCAGCATAGGAGTGGATAGGAGATGAAGTAATAGAGAGAAGGTCATTAATGAAAAGCAGAAAAAGTGTTGGGGATAGGACAGATCCTTGAGGAACACCACTATTAATAGATTTATAGGATGAACGGTGGCCGTCTACAACAGCTGCTACAGAACGACCGGAAAGGAAATCAGAGAGAAGGTCACAGAGAGAAGGATAGATTCCGAAAGAGGGAAGTTTGGAAATCAAAGCTTCGTGCCAGACTCTATCGAAAGCTTTCGATATGCCCAGCGCTACAGCAAAAGATTCACCGAAATGTCGAAGAGCGGAGGACCAATAGTCAGAGAGAAGGGAAAGAAGATCACCAGTAGAGCGTTTCTTTCGAAAGCCATACTGGCGATCTGAGATAAGATTAGAAGAATTGAGATGTTTCCAAATCTTCCTGTTAAGGATAGATTCGAAAACTTTAGAAAGAACGGAGGTTAAAGAAATAGGACGATAGTTAGAGGGCTGAGAGGGGTCCCCCTTCTTCGGCACAGGTTGAATGAGCGCACGTTTCCAGCAAGAAGGGAAGGTTGAAGTAGAAAGACATAGACGAAATAGTTTACCAAGGCAGGGTGCAAGCTCGGAAGCACAAGTTTTGAGAACCACAGGAGGGATACCATCAGGACCGTACGCCTTCTTAGTGTTAAGCTCAGAGAGAGCGGAAGTGACTTCTTTAGAAGAAATTACAATTTTAGGCATAAATGAGTTAGAGGGGGTTGAAGGAGTAGGAACAGCTCCGGAATCGTCTAAGGTTGAATTTAAGGCAAAAGTTTGAGCAAAGAGTTCAGCTTTAGAGGAAGGCAAAACGGCAGTTGTACCGTCAGAAGATACTAGAGGAGGGAAAGAGGAAGAAGCAAAGTTAGAGTTGACATTTTTTGCAAAATAAATATATATATATATATATATATATATATATATATATATATATATATATATATATATATATATATATATATATATATATATATATATATATATATATATATATATATATATATATATATATATATATATATAAGCCTCTTCTTTCCTTGTATGATCTGACTTCCAGTCTTTTGAGTCAGACAAAATGTCACCCTCTTGTCTAACATGTACGACATGAAAAATACACAAATTTTGCTTAAATTTTATTTTATAAAAGAGCAGAAAATTGCTTAAAATTTCTTGAAGTTAAAGAAAAAAAAAAAAACAGTATCATGGATTCTATACTTAGGATAAAATATCGATATATCTACTTTAAAAATATCATCGATAATAAATTTTTCGATACAATCGACAAAAAATATCAATATCGATATATATCGAGACTCTCTCAACATCAATACTATATACCTTCTAGAGGTATTTCAAATGAATTTATTAAGGAAAGGATAAAAGTCTAAAAAGGAAAATTTTGAACTATTCACTTTTAGACGTTCTCGGTGCAATAGGAAAAGATTATAATAAAATACTGGAAGGAACTTCAAAGAGGGAAAATAAAGTCCCCAGGAGAACGTGCCTTACAAAAGCGATACTGAAGGTCGGAGGGGATCTACCCTCCAGTCTTCCGCGGATATTTTTTCCTGTTGAAAATATTTTACCGGTATTTTTTTTTATGGTTACCACAATATATATATATATATATATATATATATATATATATATATATATATATATATATATATATATATATATATATATATATATATATATATATATATATATATATATATATATATATATATATATATATATATATATATCCTCTGGTGGGAAAAGGACAATGACCTACTAATTTCCACTTGAGTTGGAGGAATGTCAAAATCAGAGTCCAGTTAAAAGCCGACATGTCCATATACACGGCGTTGGAAGTTGTGCAAGTTAAAGGAAGTTGGTAAAAATAGATAAAGGGCCTGTGTTCCAGATTTCACCAGTAGAGTACATGAAAGATTGAGCATAGTTGCAAAGTCTGTTGTCAAAGAGTTGAACAGAGAAAGGATTAAGGAGATATGCGTCGGGAGAGTTCTGAAGAGCAGTGTCTGTTGTAATAGTGATAGTATAGAGAGACTGACGCAACAAATCATAAGAGACTGCAGAGAGCTAGTGAAAGCGAAGGAGTTGATAAGACGAAAAGCCGTAGACTCTACCTTTTTAAGGAGAGCTGTTGGGTGGAAGTCTCAGATGTTTGAGGCATACTCCATACAGGAGCGAACAACACCCCTATAAAGAGAAATCAACTGGGGTGGCGTGAAGAAATTACGAAGGCGCCTCAGAACACACAACCTCTTAGAAGCTTGTTTAGATAGAGAAGTATTGTGATTCTTCCAAGAGAGATCACGAGATAAAGATACACTGAAAATATTAAGGACAGATGAAGGTTTGAGTTGTATGTTTTCGAAGACGTCATAGTTGTGTGCAAGTTGTGTCGAGTAGAAAGATGGAGGAATTGAGTTTTTCAAGCATTGAAAACGACCATCTTTTTTCCTCCCCAATTTGAAATACGAGAAATATGAGAAGTTAGTTGCTCCAATGCCACCCTCCTTGCGTCAATTAACTGCTGTTGGGAGGGGTGAGGAGTCTTTCAAATTGAAAGGAGTTATGAATTGTGGAGTTATTCTCATAGGAGTGGATAGGTGATGAAGTAACAGAGAAAAAATCATTAATGAAAAACAGAAAAAGAATTGGAGATAGGACAGATTCCTGAGGAACACAAATTAAAAGTAAGAACGATGGCCTTCTAGAACAGCTACTATGAACGACTGGAAAGGAAATCAAAAAATCATAGAGAGAAAGATTGATTTCGAAATAGGGAAGTTTGGAAATCAATGCTTTGTGCCAGACTTTGTTGAAGGCTTTCGATATGTCTAGCACCATATCGAAAGATTTACCGATATGCTAAAGAGTAGAGGACCAAGAATCAGAAAGTAGGGAAAGAAGATCACCAGTACAGCGTTCTTTACGAAAGTTATACTGGCGATCAGAAATAAGATTAGATGAATTGAGATAATCCAAAATCTTCCTATTAAGGATTAATTCGATAACTTTAGAAAGAATGGAGGTTACAAAAATAGTTCAATGGTTCGATAGTTGAGAAGAATCCCCCTTTTTCGACACAGGCTAAATGAGCGGACACTTCCTGCAAGAAGGGAAAGTCGAAATAAAAAGGCAGGGTGAAAGCTCGGGAGAACAAGTTTTGAGAACCTCAGGAGGTATACCATCAGCACCGTAGGCCTTCTTAGTGTTAAGCTCAGAGAGAGCAGAAATGACATATTTAGAAGAAATTACAATATTAGGAATAAATAAATTGTAGGGGGTTGAAGAATAGGTATAGATCCAGAATCATCATTTAGAGGCAAAAGTTTAATCGTAGAGTTCATCTTTAGTATAAGTCAGAATGGCAATTGTCCCTTCAGATGATATAAAAGAAGGGGAAAAACTAAGAAGCTCTGCACATTCCGAAGGACTCTTCCCACGGAAACATTAATCATTCCATGGAAAATCAGAGAATTACAACCGCGTCAGACCAATTGGCAGCACCGAAGTGCCAGAAACGTTTCCTCGCCGAAGCAATGGCTTTTCTTGCATATATATATATATATATATATATATATATATATATATATATATATATATATATATATATATATATATATATATATATATATATATATATATATATATATATATATATATATATATATATATATATATATATATATATAGCTATTACAATGGACACTGCTCTTCTGAACTCTCTCGTCGCATACCTCCTCCACTGAGAAGGGCTCGTGCGACTCGACTTTCTACACAGTCTCATCCTTTCTCTGTCCAACTCTCTGACCCCAGACTTAACCGCTATGCTCTGTCCTACAGGTACTCTATTGGTAAAGTCTGGAACACACTCCCTTCTTCTATTTTTCCAACTTCCTATGAGTTAGTTACACACCTTCAGACGTCGAGTATCAGGTCATGTCGGCCTTTGATTTAACTAGGATCCTGTCTTCCCCCCTCACTCTGGTGGAATTTTAGTAGGCCTCTGGCCTTTGCCCACCAGAGGTGAAAATATATATATATATATATATATATATATATATATATATATATATATATATATATATATATATATATATATATATATATATATATATATATATATATATATATATATATATATATATATATATATATATATATATATATATATATATATATATATATATATATATATATATATATACGTGGTTTGTGAAGGCGAAATAATTAAGCTAAAAAAAAAAAAAAAAAAAAAAAAAATGTAGCAAAAAAAAAAAAAAAAAAAAAAAAAATTGTTAAAGGAAAGAAGAAAGGAAAAAAAAAAAAAAAAAAAAAAAAAAAAAACATTAAAAAGCTTTTCAAATTTTTAATTTTTTTTTTTTTTTTTTTTTTTTTAATTTTTTATTTTTTCATATTTTATATATATATATA
>SEYY01005511.1:20000-25000 GCA_009176605.1 Armadillidium nasatum
TTAGAATTGTTTACTTTATTTCTTTTTAGCATTATCTTGATATTTATTTGTTCGTGTTGTAATTAACTTCTCCTAGAATGAAATTACAGCAATACTATTGGTGAACATTCTTCTAAATTTTCTTTTCTTCTTTTCCATGCTTATTTTTCTTTTGGATATACACAAACGACGTATATATATATATATATATATATATATATATATATATATATATATATATATATATATATATATATATATATATATATATATATATATATATATATATATATATATATATATATATATATATATATATATATATATATATATATATATATATATATATATATATATATATATATATATATATATATATATATATATATATATATATATATATATATATATATATATATATATATATATATATATATATATATATATATATATATATATATATATATATATATATATATATATATATATCCGCGGAGTGATAGGGTGGGCTAGACCATCCCGTTTCACTCCGTTGCCCTTAGGTTCGTTCCTTTTCGCGTTTCACCTACTCGGAGGGTCTCTAGTGTACCCTCGTCCCACATGGGAGTGTCTATGCTCCACTTCTTTCCCCAACTCCTTCTCATGTTCCTACAAATTTACAAGCGCTTACTCCTACATTACCTTTAAAATAGAAAAAAAAATGGCGAAACATATAACTGCCTCGGAGATGCTACGAGAGGCGGCATCCAAAGAATGCCCCTCATCCACTCCTTCCCCCATCACCACTTGGGAGTTGGTGGCCTCCGGTGATGGGGTTGGTGCCACCAAGACCTCTACGCCGACTTGCCCTGATATACGACCTTCCTTTTTCATTAACTTTTGCAACATTCGTGGTCTCTTTACTAATTTCCACTTTGTCGAACACCACCTCTCTTCTTCTAGACCTCATCTCTAATTCTTAACCGAAACTCATGTGTCTGAGTGCTCTGACAGCAAGCTTTACCCTGTTTCCTCCTACTGTCTCCATCCTCAATTTTCAGCCAAAGGCGGATGTTGCGCTTATGTGCGCAACGATGTTGTCTGCTCTCGTGTCTCTAATTTGGGGTCTTCTGAATTCTCTACTCTATAGCTTAAACTTTCTTCCAACTCTACAACAAAATTTATATGCTCTGTCTACTTATCTCCTAATTCTACTGACTATCCAAAATTCTTCGACTATCTTAACTCCAAAATAGAACACATTCTTTCTTCTTCTCCTTTCTCCGAAATCATCATATTAGGTGATTTCCATGTTCACCATCGCCAATGGCTTTCATCTAGTTCTCACGATCCAGCTGGTGAACTTGCCTTCCAATTTTGTATCCAGAACAACCTTGAGCAGTTGGTGCATCTCCATACCCGTATCCCTGATCGCCTTGGTGATGAACCCAACATACTTGATCTTTTCCTAACTTCTTATCCTTCTCCTTAAACTGTTAAACTCTTTCCTCCAATGGGTTCCTCCGATCACCTTCTTATCTCTGTATCTTGTCCTGTCTCTTCAAGTCTTCCGCAAGAACGGCCCCAGCCTTCGGCGAGGAGACGTTTCTGGCATTTCGGTGCCACTAACTGGTCTGACTTGCGGTTATACTTCTCTAATTTTCCATGGAATGATTACTGTTTCCGTGGGAAGGGTCCCTCTGAGTGTGCAGAGCGCATAACCGAGGTGATTCTCTCTGGCATGGAGACGTACATTCCATATTCTTTCCCTTTTACTAAACCTAACAAACCTTGGTTTAACTCTGCTTGTTCTCTTACTATCCGCCACAGGGATGCTGCCTTTAGGACTACCGTCGTCTTCAAACTCCAGAAACTCACGCTACTTATATTTCATCCCAGAATCGTGCAAAATCTCTTCTCCGTAATACTAAAAACACCTTTCTCCGCATAAATTGCAGCAATCTTTCTGGTTCTACTTCCTCACGCCCTTTCTGGCATTTTGCAAAAAATGTCAACTCTAACTTTGCTTCTTCCTCTTTCCGTCCTCTAGAATCTTCTGACGGTACAACTGCCGTTTTGCCTTCCTCTAAAGCTGAACTCTTCTCTCAAACTTTTGCTTCCAACTCAACCTTAGACGATTCCGGAGCTGTTCCTTCTCCTTCAACCCCCTCCAACTCATTTATGCCTAAAAATTGTAATTTCTTCTAAAGACGTCACTTCTGCTCTCTCTGAGCTTAACACTAAGAAGGCGTACGGTCCTGATGGTATCCCTCCTGTGGTTCTCAAAACTTGTGCTTCCGAGCTTGCACCCTGCCTTGGTAAACTTTTTCGTCTATGTCTTTCTACTTCAACCTTCCCTTCTTGCTGGAAACGTGCTGTCATTCAGCCTGTGCCGAAGAAGGGGGACCCCTCTCAACCCTCTAACTATCGTCCCATTTCCTTAACCTCCGTTCTTTCTAAAGTTTTCGAATCTATCCGTAACAGAAAGATTTGGAAACATCTCAATTCTTCTAATCTTATCTCTGATCGCCAGTATGGCTTTCCTAAGAAACGCTCTACTCGTGATCTCCTTTCCCTTTTCTCTGACTCTTGGTCCTCCGCTCTTCGGCATTTCGGTGAATCTTTTGCTGTTGCGCTAGACATATCGAAAGCTTTCGATAGAGTCTGGCACAAAGCTTTGATTTCCAAACTTCCCTCTTTCGGAATCTATCCTTCTATCTGTGACCTTCTCTCTGATTTCCTTTCCGGTCGTTCTATAGCAGCAGTTGTAGACGGCCACCGTTCTTCCTTTAAATCTATTAATAGTGGTGTTCCTCAAGGATCTGTCCTATCCCCAACACTTTTTCTACTTTTCATTAATGACCTTCTCTCTGTTACTTCATCTCCTATCCACTCCTATGCTGATGATTCCACCCTTCATTACTCTTTTCAATTTGAAAGGCGCCCCTCTCAACAACAGTTACTAGATGCAAGGAGGGTTGCCTTGGAGCAGTTGACCTCTGATCTATCTCGTATTTCTAATTGGGGCAGAGAGAACATGGTTGTTTTCAATGCCACCAAAACTCAATTCCTCTATCTCACTACTCGACACAATCTTCCACACAACTATGATATCTTCTTCGAAAACACTCAACTCAGACCTTCATCTGTTCTTAATATTCTCGGTGTTTCCTTTTCTCGTGATCTTTCTTGGAAAGATCACATTACCTCTCTTTCTAAAGAAGCTTCAAAGAGGTTAGGTGTTCTGAGGCGCCTTCAGTATTTCTTCACTCCACCCCAGTTGCTTGCTCTGTATAGGGGTGTTGTTCGCCCCTGTATGGAGTATGCTTCGCACATCTGGGGTGGTTCCACACATACAGCTCTCCTAGAGAAGATGGAGTCTAGGGCATTTTGTCTCATCAACTCTCCTGCTCTTACTAACTCTCTTCAATCTCTTTCTGCCCGTCGAATTGTTGCGTCACTCTCTCTATATACTATCGCTATTACAATGGACACTGCTCTCCTGAACTCTCTCGTCGCATACCTCCTCCACTGAGAAGGGCTCGTGCGACTCGACTTTCTACACAGTCTCATCCTTTCTCTGTCCAACTCTCTAACCCCAGACTTAACCGCTATGCTCTGTCCTACATGTACTCTACCGGTAAAGTCTGGAGCACACTCCCTTCTTCTATTTTTCCAACTTCCTATGACTTACACACCTTCAAACGTCGTGTGTCAGGTCACGTTGGCCTTTAATATGACCATTCTTCCGTCTTTCCCCCTAACTCTGGTGGATTTTAGTAGGCCTCTGGCCTTTGCCACCAGAGGTGATATAAAAAAAAAAAATAATAATATATATATATATATATATATATATATATATATATATATATATATATATATATTATATATATATATATATATATATATATATAATATATATATATATATATATAATATAAATAACGGGTGAACCCCCAAAAGGCCCCAACTTTCGATAGGCTTCATTTCATAATTTGTTGTTGGAATTAAATGAAGCAGTTATATATAGTTATATATAGTTTGTGTTTAGAACATCAAATTAAAACATGATAGTCTTTAGCCTTTTCTTCTTCATTCTAGAGCATATGCTCAAGATGACCTCCATTTAGCTGCGTGCATTTCTTGAGGTTCAGCACAAAGTTGTCCAAGACGTCCTTACAACAGACCGAGTAATGGGTCTTATCTCTTCACTGATGGTTCTCTTGAGTTCAGTTATGGTCCTGGGTTTCCCTGCGTACACTCTGTACTTGGGATAACACCAAAGGAAGGTCTGGACTATAAGGAGCCCATACAAAATCAGTCATACACTGATCACACGACCTACAAAGCTCTCTTTCAGCCAATCTCGGAACAGTTTTGAGGTTTGATAGCTTGCTCCATCTTGCTGGAACCAGATCTTTCTAATAAGCTATGGATACAAGGTCTGTAGTTCACTCTTGAAGGTTTTGAGGACTTCAACATACTTATTTTGGTGACTGACGCTAACGCGCCAGATTCCTCGAAGAAGAATAGTCCGAAATTGCAGCCCATACTTTTGCACTTAGGGGAGTGCTGGGGCTTAGGGGAGTGCAGGGGCTTCTTGGCTATTTCATTGAGTTAGTGGTCCCCCAGAAGACATTTGTCTTTGAGTTCACCTTGCCTACAAGATGGAAGTGGGCTTCATCTTATGTCTAAAGAAGGTTAAGGAAATCTAGGGTCTCCTGGATATTCTCCAGTAACTTGGCTGTCATAGCTTTTCTCTGCTGTTTGTCTAAGGCTGTATGGGCCTGTTTCGTCTGTATTCTGTATGGTTAAGCCCTTATATTTTTTACTAGTACTCTCCTCTAAGTCTTACTTAATATACTGAAGGACTGACGTCGCTTGCGCACAGAGTGTCTCAAACTTTACAGAAAAAAACTAACTCTCTCACGCTCTCCATCAGCTCGGCAGTACGCTTCCTGGGAAATCCTGAGTGGCTTGGACGGTTTTCACTTACTGCATTGAGGTTCGCCACGGCCTCATACTTCTCAAAGTGGTCCACC
>SEYY01005511.1:27500-35000 GCA_009176605.1 Armadillidium nasatum
TGGAAAGATGTAATAATGTGTAGGAAATAATCGAAAAGTTAGTTTGATATAGTAAGGTTATACCTTACCCATATGACTCTTATGAGTCTGGAAAATATTAATTAAGTACGTCGTATATTTTAATAATGCTACTAAAGTGAAGGAAAAAAGTTGTTGGTTTTAGTTGAAAATGGAACTCTTGCTAAAGTTAAAATTTTCAGTTTAGGTTTGACGATTCATCTCATTTGAGATTTCTAATACCAAATAATAATAAATTAATTAATAAAATGATTAATTAAATAAGAAATATCATTACATATTTTCTATTTATTCAGACAAAGAAAATCTTTCAAAATCAGACGAACCAAAAGATTCTGTAGTTGTAGAAAAGGCTTCTTTTTCTTATGGAATCAGTAAAGAAGATCAAGTGGTACTGACCGACATTTCCACTTCAATAGAAAAAGGTTCGAAGTTAGGTCAAGGAATTTTTCTGATCTTTAATTTGTATCGGAGGTCCTCTTCATTAATTCGCTTTTAATCCACTTATTTTTGTATTTTTTTTCTTTAAAGGAAAAGTGACGATGGTTCTAGGAAGTGTCGGGACTGGCAAGTCTTCCTTCCTCCTTGCTTTACTAGGAGAAATTACCAAAGTTGCAGGAACGGTACAGTGGAACAGGTATATATATATATATATATATATATTATATATTATATATATATATATATATATATATATATATATATATATATATATATATATATATATATATATATATATATATATATATATATAATGTCTCCTATGGTAGGCAAAGGTCTGAGGCCTACTAATTTTCACCAAAAGTGGGGCAATAAAGGAACACGGCGCTTGAAAGTACGCAAGTCAAAGGAAGTTGGGGAAACATATAAAGAGTGTGCATGTTCCAGACTTTACCAAAAGAGTACATGCGGTCAGAGAGTTGGGCAGAGAAAGGATGAGACTGTGTAGAATACGTGTCGCCCGAGCTCTTCTCAGTGGAGGAGGTATGCGACGGGAGAGTTCAAAAGAGCAGAGTCCATTGTTATAGCGACAGTATAGAGAGAGTGACGCAACAGTTCGACTGGCAGAAAGAGATTGGAGAGAATTAGTGAGAGCGGGAGAGTTGATAAGACGGATAACCCTAGACTCCACCTTTTCAAGGAGCTGTGTAAGTGGAACTACCCCAGATGTGTGAAACGTACATAAAGGGGCGATCAACACTCTTATAAAGAGAGAGCAATTAGGGTGGCGTAAAAAAAAATCACAAAGGAGCCTCAGAACACCCAACCTTTCAGAACCACTGAAAATATTAAGGAAATATGAAGGCTTGAGCTGTGTGTCTTCGAAGAAGGTGTTATAGTTGTGTGGAAGGTTCTGTCGAGTAGAGAGAAGGAGGAACTGAAATTTTGAGGCATTGAAAACAACCCTGTTTTCTTTGCCTTAATTTGAAATAAGAGAAAGATCAGTGGTTGGTTGCTCCAAAGCCACCAATCTAGTTTCATTTAACTGTTACTGGGAGGTGCAACAGTTAAATGACTCTTCATTACACCTTTCAAACTGAAAGGAGTAATGAAGAGTGGAGTCATCAGCATAGGAGTGGATAGGTGATGAAGTAACAGAGAGAAGGTTATTATTGAAAAGTAGATAAAGTGTTGGGGATAGGACAGAACCTTGAGAAACACCTCTATTAATAGGTTTAAAGGATGAACAGTGGCCGTCTACAGGAGTTGCTATAGAACGGCTGGAAAGAAAATCAGAAAGAAGACAACAGTGAGAAGGATAGATTTCGAAAGAGAGAAGTTTAGAAATGAAAGCTTTGTGCCAGACCCTTTCGAAGGCTTTCTATATGTCCAGCGCGACAGCAAAAGATTCACCATTATGCCGAAGAGCGGCAGAACATGAGTCAGAGAGAAGGGAAAGATTCAATAGAGCGTTTCTTACAAAAGCTATACTGGCGATCAGAGATAAGGATTTGAAGAACTGAGATGATTCCAAATTTCCTGTTAAGAATAGATTCGAAAACTTTAGAAAGAAGACGTTAAAGAAATGGGACGGTAGTTGGAAAGTTGAGAAGGATTCCCCTTCTTCGGCACAGGTTGAACAGGCACACGTTTCTTGCAAGAAAGAAGATTGATGTTGAAAGACAGAGACGAAATAGTTTACCAAGGAAGGGTGCAAGCTTAGAAGCATAAGTTTTGAGAACCACAGTAGGGTTACTATCAGGACCATTTGCCTTCTTAGTGTTGAGAAGTTGGAGTTGGAGGGGGTTGAAGGAGGAGGAATAGCTCCGGAATCGTCTAAGTTTGAATTAGAGGCAAGAGTTTGAGCGAAGAGTTCAGCTTTGGAAGAAAGCAAAACGGAAGTTGTGCCATCGAAAGATACTAGAGGGAAAGAGGAAGAAAAATGTTAGATTTGACATTTTTTGAAAAATGCCAGAAAGGGCGTGAAGAAGAAGACCCAGAAAGATTATAGGATTTTCTACGGTGACAAGAGATTATGTTGTCTTGGAGGATAGATTTTGCACGATTCCGGGGTGATATATTGGTTGAATGAATTTTTGGAGTTTTAAGACTACGGTAATCCCTGAAGGCAGCATCCCTGCTGCAAATAGCACGAGAACAAGTAGAGTTAAACCAAGGTTTGTTAGGCTTAGTAGAAGAAAAATAATATGGAATGTACGCCACCATGCCAGAGAGAATCCCCTTAATAATGCGCGCAGCACACTCAGAGAGACCCCTCCCACGGAAGCAATAATCATTCCATGGGAAATCAAAGAAGCACGACCGCAAATCCGACCAGCTTGCTGCACCGAAATGCCACAAACGTTTCCTCACACTAGGAGGTCTTTCTTTCGAAAAACTTTTAAAAATAGAAGATACAGTGATAAGAAGGTGATCTGATGAACCCAGAAGGAGAAAGATTTTAACAGTATAAGAGGAATGATAAGAAGTTAGAAAAGATCAAGAATGTTTGGTTCATCTCCAAGACGATCAGAGATACGAGTAAGGAGCTGCACCAGCTGCTCACGATCGCTTTGGATAGCGAAATGAAAGATACGTTCACCAGCTGTATCATGAGAGCTAGAAGAAAGCCATTGGCGGTGGTGAACATTGAAATCACCTATGATGATGATTTCAGAGAAAGGAGAAGAAGGAAGAATGGGCTCTATTTTGGAGTTCAGATGGTCGAAGAAGAATTTAGGATAGTCAGTAGAATTTGGATATAAATAAATAGAACAAATGAATTAGTCGTAGAATGGCAAGAGAGCTTAAGCCACAAGGTGGAAAATTCAGAAGACTCCAAATCAGAGACACGTTAACAAACAACATCGTTGCACACATTACGCACAACTGCTGTCTTCGTCTGAAAATTGATTATAGTATGAGGAAACAAAGTAGTGTTTGGTGTCAGAACGCTCAAGCACCTGAGTTTCGGTTAGGGACAAAAGGTGAGGTTTGGAAGAAAATTTTTGATGTTCAACAAAGGGGAAATTAGATTGAAGACCACGAATGTTGCAGAAATTAATAAAAAAAATAGACCGTGCTTCAGGGCAAGTCGGCTGCGGAGCCCTGGTGACGCCAACCCCATCACCGGAGGCCCCATCTTCCATGTAGTGACGGGGAAAGGAATAAATGAGGGGCTATTTTTAGATTTTGCCCGTCGGGGCTTCTTCGAGGCTACTGTTGTTGACGCCATAATTTTTATTTTGTTTTAAAAGGGAATTTGTCTGAAGTAGTGTTTTTTTTTATTTTTATTTTTTTTAATTTTATTAATTTTTGTGTTTGTGTATGTGAAAGAGAGCCTACTCCGTGAAAAAGAATGTGGAGATAAGCGCTAAATGGTGCATTCTATTGGTCACTGGAGTGAGATAGGAGGTACCCCTAGCACCCCATATACCCAATGGGGCTAATCTCATCGTCTTGAGAACGCTACTCCCCTTCCCCATAAATAAATCTATTAAGCCTATTAAATAAATCTCGATTTGTTAAAATAATAATAAAAATATCTTGAATTATAAGGCGAGCGTAGAAAAATATACCGAATATATATTTCCTTGCACCAGAATGTTTACTTATAGAAACACATGAGATAAACTATATTTTCTTCAATAGATTTTGATTGAATAAATTTTCTTCTATGTAATGTTGTTGCATAGTGAGGTAGTTATATAATTAATGCGAGAGGAGCTGTTGGTAATCTTAATTTAGAATTATATATTCCAGAATATCTTATTATACATAATCGTTGAACCTTAAGTATATTTGAAGCATTTCTTTTTGTACTGCTTTCCGATAGCCTTGTATGCATTAAAAGAAAGATGACAGATTACTAACATGTAATGTAAATTTATGTCCACAAAAGTTATGTACTCGTATTATATGTTATTAGAAAATTAAAAATTTTATATAGCAATTTTATATTTCACTTCTTTTTACAAAATATTAGATTCTATTTTCTGATATAACAGCCCTTTCATATTAAGAAAGATTAATTGCTATTAATAAAAAGGAAAAAAAAAGTACTTTCTAGTCACACATTCAAAAAAAAAAAAAAAAAAAAAAAAAAAAAAAAAAAAAAAAAAAAAATATTTATATATATATATATATATATATATATATATATATATATATATATATATATATATATATATATATATATATATAAATTCGCGTGTGTATGATTTTTTTGTATTGTTTTTATTATCAATTAATTAAAGAAATGTGGCAACAGGCGTGTATTTTATTTGCTTTTAATATCATTTACTAATTTGCTTTTTTTATTGATTTATTTCTTTTCGCAGGGATGGAAATGTTGCGTTTGTGTCTCAGAATCCTTGGCTCATCAACGCTTCTCTTCGGGAAAATATTCTTATGGGTAAAAGATTTATTTCAAGAAAGTATAACAATGTTATTTCTCTCTGTGCTTTGAAGCAAGATATCGCACTTCTTCCTGATGGGTTGGTGGCATATATATATATATATATATATATATATATATATATATATATATATATTATATATATATATATATATATATATATATATTATATATATATATATATATATATATATATATATATATAAAGAGATAGGCTGGATATCCGCATCCACTGATATTGAATTCAAATGAATAAAATAGTCATATAAAATAATAAAAGTAAGAAATAAAAATAAAAAAATTAGAAAAGTAATAAAAATTAAATGGAATTAAAAATAAAAATTAAACGCAATAAAAATAATATTAAAAAGTTAAGTTATAAAGTATCAAACAAAGTTGCTTTTAATTGCGTCTCTTCGTATATAGAATTACATATAAATTATAAATTTATAATCTTTTCCATATTGATTGGTGTTTTGGGAAAGAGATAAGAGCTGAGTTCACGTATCGCACCCGCGTAAAATTAATAAATAGACAATCTTAGCCTCCGGCTTGCTCTGTAGCATGGTTACTTTATATACATTAATTCTGCAACATTCGTGGTTTTCATTCTAATTTCCACTTTGTTGAACATTTCTTGAATATCAAAAAAGTCATACATATATCCTCTTCTAGACCTTTCTTCTTTTTCTAAGCCGAAGCTCAGATGTTTGTGTGCTCTTAAAGCAAATCTTGCACTGTTCACTCTTACTGTTTCTATTATCAAGTTTCAGCAAAAGGCAGTCGTTTTCCTTATTTGAGCAATTGCGCTCTTTGTTCTCTTGTTTGCTTTATGGCTCAAGAACTCTTGTCATTCTACTACTAAATTCATCTGTTCTGTATCTCTATCTGTTAACTAAACTGACTATTCTAAATTCTTCGAATACTTTAACGCCGAAAGGGAGCACATTCTCTTTTTCCCTTTTCATAAAATAATCTTTTTTGGCGATTTCAAGGTTTACCACCGTCGATGGATTTCTAATGATTCTCAAAATACAGCTGGTGAACTCACTTAACATACCTTTATCCAGAACAACCTCGAGCAGATTGTGCAGATTCATTTTTATACACCCCACTCCAACTCATGCCTAATCACTGTAATTTCTGAACTTTTTCTCACCTAAGGAGTAAGATCCTAACGATATCTCTTCTATGGTTCTCGAAAATTGGGCCTCTAAGCCTGTACCCTGCCTTAGTTAACTGTTTCGTCCCTGGTGATCTTCTTTCCATTCTCATTGACTCTTGGTTCTATGCTCTTTAGGGATTTTGTTAAATCTTTTGATGTGACGTTTGACATATCGAAATATAGATTATGTATCACATACCTGGGGTGGTTCCATACATGCAGATTTCTTTAATAACTTGCAGTCTATTACTTTTCGACTTGTATACTCTTCCATTCTAATTAACTTTCTCCAATTTCTTTTTAGTCGTCGAAGTGTTGCATCATTCTCTTTATATCATATTACAGCGGACACCAATCTTCTGTACTCTCTAAGATTACATATCTTCCTTTGAAAAGAACTCGTGCAACATTTCTTTCTGTACAATCTCATCCTGTCTCTGTTTAAGTCTATGATCTATGATCCCAGGATTAACAGTTATGTTCAGTCTTACATGTAATCGGTTGGTAACTTTTCTCCTTTGACTTGCACACTTTCAAATGCTGTGTATCGGGACATGTTGTTCTTTGATTTGGTTCTAGTTATTCAACTATTCCGGAAATTTGGTAGGCTTATTATTTTTGCCAATTGTAGGACGCTTAAAAAAATTAATAAATAAATAAATAAATCTGCTATCAGCCTCCACTTCCGCGGATATTGAAAACTGAAAATCCAAACCTCTTATATATATATATATATATATATATATATATATATATATATATATATAATATATATATATATATATATATATATATATATATATATATATATATATATATATATATATATATATATATATATTAGATGCGAATGATTGTTGATAGTTAATGTTTATTGTTAAAAATTTGTGTACTTAGTGAAATAATACTAAACTTATGCACAGGTTTTTATATTTCCATTGTTTTACAACTTGTTGCATTTAGGGATTTGACGGAGATTGGTAAAGGAGGTGTTGGTCTTTCCGGAGGTCAAAAACAGAGAGTGGCCCTTGCGAGAGCTCTTTATTCTGATCATCCTTTCATATTTATGGTGAGTATATTTGTCTCAACTGAAGGATAAATAAAATAATAATGTGCTTAAATTATTCTGTAACGTTAGCTAAATTTATTATATATCTTGTCATTGTTGTTGAAAGTATAATATATATATATATATATATATATATATATATATATATATATATATATATATATATATTATATATATATATATAATATTATATATATATACTATCCACCCCTATGCTGATAACTCCACCCTTCATTACTCCTTCCAGTTTGAAAGACTCTAACATCAGTTGATAGACTCGAGAAGGGTAGCCTTGGAGCATCTAACCTCTGATTTTTCACGTATTTCAAACTGAGGCAGAGAAAACATGATTGTTTTCAATGCCTCAAAAACTAAGTTCCTCCATCTCCC
>SEYY01005511.1:37500-57525 GCA_009176605.1 Armadillidium nasatum
TTTGATATTTTAAGGACTGTCCGTTTTCTGCATTAGACACAGCAGTGGCAGAGGAAGTTTTCAAAAACATTTTAGATTTTCATTCTAGAAAGAATACGTCACTTAACTTTTGTTATCGCTAACACATCATAATCGATTTTTCTCATGGGCAGATAAGGTAAATCCATTTCGATCATTTTTTTTTTCTTTAACGTTTTGACCTGTACTATTTAATTTAATTTAAATTTACCAAATTTAATTTTGAATATAATTTGAAACCCACTGGAAAAATGAATTTCTTTTGAATATTTGCATGTTGTTTGTAATTTAAATTGATTTATTATATATATACTCAAAAATGTTTACTTCTGTCTTATATATGTCGTTTGAATCCATCTTGAACTGATTTTTCGATTCTTTTCTGATTTTAAATGAAAATCATAAATTAAATTAAGCTTTTTTTCTTGTTTAACTTTATTTTTGTGCTAAAATGTTTATTTTTAGGTTATTTATCTGGAAAACAAAACCATAGAATTCCAAGGAACTCCAGAAGCAATTTCAAGAAAATATCCTCATTTGTTGGAGAAACTGAATTCTCTTTACTTGGAAAATATGACTTTGAAGTCGAGGTCTCGTGTTTATAATTTGCTTAGCCAAAAAAATGCATTGAATAAATATTTAAATCGTATTGCTCAACTCACGAGAAAAAACTCTAATTATATTACAGTAAGTGATTTCATTAGGTTTTATACTTTTTGTTTCTTTATTTTCATCACATTTTCACTTCATATTACTGAAAATTTAATAAATATAATAATTTATAATAGTTTAACGTTAAAAAACGAAGGTTAGAGTAAAAATTTTTTTTTATTTATTTACCAGGCTGGAGATTTTATGGAGTCTTTTCTTACAATTTCGAAAAAGAGAGATATGATTACAAGTACTTTCCCTTTGCGGGCCTCTTTACTCCCGTCGGATGAAATGGAACCGTTTTCAAGTTATTCCCCGTGGAAAAGAAGCTTATCTTCTATTCCCAAAGACTCTTTGTTTAGGTAGGTTGCTAATATTTAAGAGCTTTATTTTGTATATATCTTCAGTATTAATACTGAAGGGCTCATGCTTCATTGCATGTTTTATTTTGTTGTAGTTTATTTCAAGAAAAATACTATGTAAGTTCATATTATTGGTTAAAACAATAAGTAAACTTGATTTTATAAAATGTAATGTTTTTTTAACAATAATCTCATAGCTATTCTCATAAAAGCATTACGAGAACAAAAAATTTAAAATTATTATTATTATTATTATTATTATTATTATTATTATTATTATATCTGAAGCACCTCCTTGTGTGAAAATCTTGACATCGAAACTCGACGCAGCTCACCTTTCGATAGACGCCACGCTCGCAGTCTTCCTTCCAGACCACGCAAATCACGTATTAGCTTTAAGGATAGCGAAAAATATGAACAGGAGCCCAGGAAGCCTTTGCGGAGAAAAGAAAGCTTTGTTACTAAACTCTTCCCGTCTGCTTCTATTAAGTCTAAAAGGTAATTATTGGCTTTTGAATTAAAATAATTTTGAATTCATGTAATTAATGATCTTCATATTGAAATGAAATGTTTTAATATACATCTGCCTTTGTCATATATTTTATCGTCACTTATTTCTTTTCACTACATCAATTATAATTAAAACTATTTTGAAGTAATTTTAACCTCAAACTTTATTTGGAGAAACATTTTGATATAATAATAATCATTTCATTTCATTTCTATATTTTATTCAGAAGTACAATTACAATTTTACAATGTTTCAGTAGGTCCTATTATACTAAATACAATATTAATAATTCGTTAGCTGTCCATTACTTTGAAAAGGGGATTCTAAAGGATGCACATTGGCTTCCATTGAGCCCCATAGTTTAGTTGAAAAGTAGTTCATCAATTTATTTTAATAACCATTAAAATACGGATATGATGCATATAATATAACAAGCAATAATAATAATAATAATAATAATAATAATAATAATAATAATAATAATAATAATAATAATAATAATAATAATAATAATAATAATAATAATAATAATAATAATAATAAAGTAGTAAAGATAGCAGTAATAATAATGATTAGAACAAAGCTAATACTAACAAGAAATAATAATAATAATAATAATAATAATAATAATAATAATAATAATAATAATAATAATAATAAGTTAATCGTTATATAAAATTGTTTTAATTCTAAATTTAGTGTTCTAAGACGTTTTACAGTGGCTCTTAATTTCAAAGTTCTTTTAACAGGAAATTAATTTTTCAATGGGATTATAATTCTATTGAGCTATATAGCTATATATATATATATATATATATATATATATATATATATATATATATATATATATATATATATATATATATATATATATATATATATATATATATATATATATATATATATATATATATATATATATATATATATATATATATATATATATATATATATATATATATCTTTAAAAACAAATTTATTTAAAAATTTTTTTTAAAATATATTTTAAAAAAAATTTGAAAATTTTTCCCTTTCCCTTGCTTAAAAAAAAAAAAAAAAAAAAAAAAAAAAAAAAAAAAAAAAAAAAAAAAAAAAACAACAACAACAACCGTCACCGTCGTAAGATTTCATAAGGCTTCTAAACATCAAAAACAAAATCATAATTTTTGTTTTCTTCTTCCTCTTCATTTTCTTGCTTATATATATATATATATATATATATATATATATATATATATATATATATATATATATATATATATATATATATATATATATATATATATATATATATATATATATATATATATATATATATATATATATATATATATATATATATATATATATACTATATATATATATATATATATATATATATATATATCGAATTTAACGTTCCTAAATATTTCCTTTATTAAAAGATCTCTGAAAAGACCATCAAATTCTCGATCGAATTCAAAGATTTGGTCCTTGATATGGGGAAAAAGTTCTGAGATTCCTGAAGAACAAAATGAATCTGCAGATAGCAATTATGATGACGAAGACTTTTCAGATGTTGGAAGCGATGATTCCTCTGAGGTCTTTCAAATCCTTTATAGATGACAGAGACGGAAAAAAAGGAAAAATTTCTAAATGGAATTATGTCGTGTATCTCGAGGCATGCGGGTGGGCCCTTGGTTCGATTTATATCGTCTTTATGATTGCTAACCAAGGTGAATATCTCTTCTTTATTTAATGTTGCTAAAATATTATTATTATTATATACGTGATCAATATAATTTTTAAATATTATTTGGGAATTTTTGTTTAAATTTGTTGAACTTATTTGGTATTTGATGTTTATTAGAAATTTTCATTGGATATATATATATATATATATATATATATATATATATATATATATATATATATATATATATATATATATATATATATATATATATATATATATATATATATATATATATATATATATATATATATATATATATATATAATATATATATATATGTAGTTACTTGGGGGTAAAAAATTATTGAAAATGGACGTAAAGGTTCCCTACTGAGGCAGCATATTATTTTTTTTTAAATTTTTTTAAATTTTAAAACATAGGTTACTCTATATTCTCTCTATATATAGTTCTATAATTTCAAATATTTTACTATTTACTTACTAAGGTCCAATGTCATTTCTATCTCATAGGACCGCTTTCAACTTCCTCTAACAGCTTCTATCTTGAACTCTTCTCTTAGTTTCACCCCAACTCCACACCATCATCTTCAGGTCTTCCTCCAGAGTTTTCTCCACTCTCGTTGGTGTTCCTCTTCTCCTTTGTTAACACAGAGTCCATCTCACAACCTCTTTCCCCACTTCTTCGTTGCCTCTTCACAGATTTCCTAAAAAATAGTTGAACCTTCTTCTCTTTAACTCTTTCCAAATCTTGCATTCATGTTCTCTCCTACAGTTCCTTCTTATTTATAGTTCTTGGCCAGAAAATCACCATCATTCTTTTCAAACATCTGTTTTGAAAAACTATGACCATTCCTCAGGTTTTCCTTCCTTCCTCCAAACGTTTTTGAGGAGAAGTTACATCTTATCTATTATATTCTCCACACCTTTTTCAGAAAGAAATGTTATTTTAATTCTCTACATACCTGCAGCCCTCCCCTCTTTCATTGATTTAGTAGTTTCAACAATTTCCACTCCTGCATCAACTGCCGATTCCTCGGGCTCTTTGTTCATCCATCTTTCTATTGCCTTTCCACCTTCCTGAATTATTGATTCGCATCTATCTTTAAGATTCTTGTTCCTGCTTTTGTTATATATTTCATTATATATTTATATATCATATATTTTACTCATCTCTCATCTTTCCGCCGCTTGTTTGTGCTTCTCCAGCTGTTTGTTCATAGTATTCTCTCTTCTCTTTGTTTTCTTTCTTACACTAATTCAACTCTATATTTTCTATAGATTCTTTCTCTAATTTTTTCAGATCTTGTATTTAGAATAGTACCATATATTTGTTATCTTTCCTTGTTTAATTCCAGTGTTGTCCATTGCTCTTTTCTTTTCAATTTTTTTCCTTCAGTACTTCCCTACTTACACTTTTAATTGCTTTTAACCTGTTAATTACTGTCTCCACCAGCACTCTCTCTCTCTCTCTCTCTCTCTCTTTCTTACCCATTCACATTGTTATCTTCTAATGCGCTGAATCTTGTTTTTAAATTCAATATTGAATTTAAATTTGATTTCTTTTTTCTTTATCTTTTCAAGATCTATTTTCCACTTTTTACTTTTTTTTCCCATTATTTATCATTTTTTTGTCTTAAACTTAATTTTTACTTTATATCTCATTAAGGGATGGTCGCTATTTACATCTTCTCTCCTCATTACTTTATATCTAACATCGAGCTCTTCCATTCCGTGTTAATCAAGGCCTATTTGATTCTTTTCTCTATCATATCTATCTATCAAGTAAGTTCCACTTTGTTTTGAGTATCTCTTTATTCGGAAATTTTTGCAATTCTATTTTATACCTTACAATTGGTGGTAGAACTCCTCCTTCATTTCCTCCGGCTCTTTGTTCATAACTTCCACAAAATGCTCTTTCCACCTTCCTGAATTATTGCTTCGCGTCTTTCAGATATTTTTGTTCCTTCTCTTTTTTTTCTTCCATTTAGGTCTTTTGTTGTATACTCTACTAAATAAAAAATTATACATGTATGTTATTATTATCAACAATCTTGTATGCGCGGAGCTAAAATTTGCCCACGTCATCCTATCATTCACAAGAGACCGCTCCATCAGTGCCCTTTTCCATTACTTATGTTTAGGGCTCCTTGGCCCTCATATGTTTATTCATTTCACTAGTAGAGCACGAAATTTCAATTATCTGTTAGAATTTCTCCGCTCTTCGTCTCTAAGTTTTCACACAGTCCCACACAGTTTTCACACAATCTTTGTTTTCAAATATCCTTTCCACCTCTGCCAGCCTTCCCACCTAATGTAATGTTCCCACATATTCTCAAATCGAACTTAATTTCTTTCATTGGAGATAGAGGTCCTTCCTTCCATCTCTTAGCTTCCTTCCTGCTTTCAATGGGAAACATCATTAGGTCTGCCACGGTTTTCTGGTACGAAATATTGCCAGATCTTCTAACTTGTTCTGTATTTCAACCACCCGTTCCCTTACTGGATGCAACTAAATGGTTTGCGTCTACTAAAGATTCTGCAACCATTTTTTAAAAGTTTACAGTTGGTTACTAAATCGTGCAACCATCCTCGATTATTCGGGCTTGGGGAACCCATGTCTGGGTTAAAAATTACAGTGGCTATGAAAACTACATTTTTTACCCTAAAAAAAGTGAAACCAATAGAATAAGAAATGAGGATGTATCCCAAAGATTATATATATATTATATTATATATATATATATATATATATATATATATATATATATATATATATATATATATATATATATATATATATATATATATATATATATATATATATATATATATATATATATATATATATATATATATAAGATTTTAAAGTCTGCTATACGAGGAATCGAACCTCCGACCTCTTGGATGGTAAGCCAGAAAGCTACCACCACGCCAGAACGGTTCAAAAGGAAAACCACCTCAGGAGGTGAACTCAAGAATAATTATCAAGCATGCTCCCCCACAAGGACTTTCCCAACTACACCATGACTTAGGGCAACGGGGTCAGAGACATTCCTCTCGCTTGCAGACTACATTATACACAGAACATTAAAATCTGCTAAGTCCCTAAAGGACTGAAAATAAATGTTCTAAGATTTTAAAGTCTGATATATGAGGAATCGAACCTTCGACGTCTTGGATGATAAGCCCAGAGCACTACCACCACGCCAAGACGGTTCAAAAGGAAATCACATCAGGAGAGTTCTGACTTACTATCCAAGAGGTCAGAGGTTCGATTCCTAATATATCAGACTTTAAAATCTTAGTACATTTATTTTCAGTCTGTGAGTGAGTTAGCAGACTTTAAAATTTTGTGTATAATGTAGTCTGCGAGCGAGAGGAATGTCTGTGACCCTGTTGCCATACGTCATTGTGTGGTCGGGGAAGTCATTGTCGGGGGGAGCATGGTTAATAATTATTCTTGAGTTCACCTGACGGGGTTTCCTTTAGAAACGTCTTGACGTAGTGGTAGGGCTCTGTCTTACCATCCTAGAGGTCGAATTGTTCCGTCACTCTCTCTTTACTATCGCTATTACAATGGACACTGCTCTTCTGAACACTCTCGTCGCATACCTCCTCCATCATTTCATGTATACCATATAAGTATGTTTAGATCATCAATGGCAGTTAGATTTGTGATGAGTTTGTATTAGGTCAATTTCATAATTAGGATATTATGTGAAGTTTGATAATATACGGTTGGGAGCATAGAAAGGAAAGATGATAACTGATGAGAGATGATAAAATTATCATTAACAACACACATATTATCATAAAGCGAGGATTAATATCCTAGTTTTTGATATTAAAGACAACAGCGCTGAATTAGCACTTAAGGGAAAACATCCATCATGAATAGATGGTACTAATTTGAAATGTTTATTATTTTAAAGCATAAAAATGAGATTAATAAGTCTGAATTATTTTTTAAGGAGCCTTAGTAGCTCTCGATCTGTGGTTGGGACGGTGGTCAAAGATGTGTCAAAATAGCACTTGCAACGTGAATAAAACAACAGACTGTTCAGAATATGAATACGAAGATATGAACAAATCCAATCGAATATCCTTCAACTTATCTTTACATGATAAGTATAGCAGTAATGCTTGTACATATTCTGATGTTGAGGTAAGTGATAAAATATTTTATGGATGTTAATAAGAGAGCTTTGTGAAAATCCGCCGTCATGGCTATATACTTAAGTAAATTTTTTTTATATTTTTTTTTATTTTTTTATTATTCTTCGAAAATATATTTTTTTTAATTTAACAACTGTCATTTGGTAAGCTGACCAACCTTTAATTAAATTTTATTATTTAAAAAATTTTTTTTTTACATTTAAATCACAGGTTGCCAGACTCAGTTGTGTTCCTTCTTTGTCATTGTACCAAGAACATGTGCCAAAAAAATTAAAATTACTTCATAAAAGAAAGGTTTTGCATAACTCGGGAGTTACATTTGAGTAACAATCCTTATAACTTTAAACGAAGCTAAACAGATTTTAAAATCAAAAGAACATATTTGAAAAAACTAGAATACATATTAGTAATACATAAATTATGGTACTTGAAATATTTAATTTAAATTATTTGAATTATTAAAAAAAAAAAAAAAAAAAAAAAAAAAAAAAAAAAATAAATAAAAAAAAATCAAAGGTGCACATTTAAACACAACAAAAATGTTGACAGTAATCATCTGTAGAAAATGAATTCTTGTGGTTATGAATACAATGTAACATTACATATCTTGGTCATTACGCATTATATGAAAACCTACAACATTTACAAATTATAATATATAATACACCAGTTAAATTCAAAATTTGAATACAAAATTTGGAAAACTTTTTTTTTAGTATATTCTTTTTTGTGACCTACAAGTAATTGTAAAAATTAATTGCATTACTGTCAACATTGTTCAGGAAGGAAATGTGAAAAAATGAAAATCGAGTTGCGTATTCTGCTCCACATTCGGTACACGTGCCACAGTTTGGCCACTCTCAATTTAAATTAATATAAACAAAATTCAAATCAGTTTATTTGATATATGCTATTAAATTTGATATAAAAAAAAAAAAAAAATCTTTCTATTGGTTACGTCTCTGTTTCTGGAATGAGTTTCCTGTAACATCAAACCAATTTCCTCATAATTTTACATAAATTTATTACTAATTGTTATCAACCACAGTTTTTCTCTTTCAATATTTGATTAAGAAACTCTAAGCAATTTGAATAATAATAATAATAATAATAATAATAATAATAATAATAATAATAATAATAATAATAATAATAATAATAATTCAATTCACAAAGCTTTATTCAGGAAATGGTACATTTACAGATTTAAAGTTTAAAAGTAGGTCCTATACTACAAAATTCAATAATAATCTTAATAATAATATTGTGACTGTCCAGTTCTCTGAATAGGGGTTGCTAGGGGAAAACAATGCGGTTTCTTTTGAGCTCCAATATATATATATATATATATATATATATATATATATATATATATATATATATATATATATATATATATATATATATATATATATATATATATATATATATATATATATATATATATATATATATATATATATATATATATATATAAAATTTTACTTTGTTTAATAATTACAAGTTATGATAGGTTATTTTTAGAGTAACAAAAGTCTAGAAATATTAATCAAGCAAGTAACAATAACAAATACGTTACTTATGATGTTTACTACGATAATACTAGTAATAATAATAACAATGATATTTACTTCAAAAATAATAATAGTAAAAATAATATCAATAATAATAATATAGATAATAATAATGTTAATAGTAACAATAATTGTAATCTAAAATTTATAATAAAATTTTCAGTAATAAAAATGCTATTAAAACAATGTCAATAACAAAAATAGATAATAATAATAATGATCGTATTAATAATTGTAATAATGGAAGTAATATTAGGGGACCCTGTAGAATATCTGATTTTAATATTAATAATAATAAAGATAATAATCATAATAATAAAAATACTAACGATTAAAATAATAACATTAGTAATAATAATAATAATTAATAATAATAATAATAAAAATAATAAGAGTAGTAATAATAATAATAATAATAATAATAATAATAATAATAATAATAATAATAATAATAATAATAATAATAATAATAATAATAATAATAATAATAATAATAATAATAATAATAATAATAATAATAATATAACGAATTACGAACTTTTTATTTATTTATTTTATTTTAAAGGGTATCACCTCGTATTTGTCAACATTCAGTTTACTGGCTGGGCTTAGCTATCTTCATTGGCCTTTTTAGCATCCTGTTAAATCAATTCGCAGCTCACAAAGGTCGAAGATTCCTTCATGAGAAATTACTTGAAGCAGTTGTTTATGCAAGAAATCGTGTTTTCGATAGTTGCAATGCCTTTGGAAGAATCACTATTAGATTTACTAGCGATGTAAATATTATCGATAAGGTTTGTAGAAAGAATTTTTTCCTTTAGTAATTTTTTTTTCTTTCTTTTTTTTTTTTGTATTTCCTTTTTCTTAAAGAAACTTATTCATTATATTCTTAGGTTTTGATGACCAACAATATGAGTGATATATTTAAACACGGTATTCAGTTACCATTTTCTTTTATGTGTAATAAGGTAGATTTTTATAAAGTAAAACTAAGGTATTTTGGGTTTGTCGTTCGGGACTTCGATTTTAGTTGACGTCAAATTCATATCAAGCGTCAGAAGAGGAAAAGGTGATAGGGATACGTATTATCATCTATTTGTACGGGGTACATAATGAGAGATATATACTTTTATTTCCCACAAAATTTGTCAAAATACTTAATTAACATTTAGCCATTGAAATTCAATCTTCATAATTAGCTTTTATAACAAAAGAACATATATTTGTTAAGCTCCTTAAGAACAGTGTTCAAAAATATATTACTTAAAGGTATGCAATCTGTCAAAGGGAATATGTCCATGGACTCAGACGCAAGCCTCCAAAAGAATATAATTATAATAATAGTTGTTTCAAATATATATATATATATATATATATATATATATATATATATATATATATATATATATATATATATATATATATATATATATATATATATATATATATATATATATATATATATATATATATATATATTTATATATATATATATATATATATATATATATATATATATTATTTTATTTTATAGGAACTGGGATGGTCAATAATGCATTTCACTTATTTTTCTCTCATTTGCTTGTCGGCCATTGTTGTGAATTCCATCATTTCTCCTTTGTTTATTTTGCTTGCTCTTCCACTCTGCCTAATTTATTATGCCATTCAACATATCTTCAAGTGTTCCTCCAGGTTATATATATATATATATATATATATATATATATATATATATATATATATATATATATATATATATATATATATATATATATATATATATATATATATATATATATATATATATATATATATATATATATATATAGATATTATATAATATTTACTATTCTTACTTTGCCAAAATATTCTTCAGTGTAAAATATAACTGAATTTCTTTTTAATTTGGCTTCATTGAACTGTTGTACATTAATATATCCCTATATATATATATATATATATATATATATATATATATATATATATATATATATATATATATATATATATATATATATATATATATATATATATATATATATATATATATATATATATATATATATATATATATAATATATATATATATATATATATATATATATATATATATATATATATATATATATATATATATATATATATATATATATATATATATATATAATATAATTAATTATGCGAATAGAGAACTGAAGAGAATAGAATTAGCCTCCCAGTCCCCAGTGGCAAGTTTAGTGAACGAAATCGCCGAATATCCTCCTGTGATTCGCGCTTATGGAATACAAAATAAGTTCTTCTCTTGCTTCTGTCGAAGAATAGATTCGTATTTAAGTTCATATGTTCTCTTTCATGCTGGGAACCGATGGTTGGGGATTAGCTTGGTAA
This sequence comes from Armadillidium nasatum, assembly GCA_009176605.1. NCBI lineage: Eukaryota > Metazoa > Arthropoda > Malacostraca > Isopoda > Armadillidiidae > Armadillidium > Armadillidium nasatum. Next base: position 48,876 of record SEYY01005511.1, read on the forward strand.
GGTTATTATTATTATTATTATTATTATTATTATTATTATTATTTCTATTATTAGTTATTATTATTATTATTATTATTATTATTATTATTATTATTATTATATTATTATTATTATTATTATTATTATTATTATTATTATTATTATTATTATTATTTATTATATATTTATTATTTATTATTATTATATTATTTTATTATTATTATTATTATTATTATTATTATTATTATTATTATTATTATTATTATTTGTAGCAGTACTATCAGTTGTAGTATTAGTAATACTTTACATCCTTCATTAACAGAAATTGATTATATTTTTTACTTAGATCAACATTTCATTGTCTTTATAATTGTTTACAGGATTATTTGGGCAGCTGTATAGTGTTCCTGGCAACTATTGCATGTTTAATTGGGTCAACTGTCGATTTAGGATTTCTTTTGACTCCTCTGACCATCGGATTTGCCATTAAATACACACTTTCAATTCCAACGTATCTAAATGTTCTGGTGAGGTATTTAACGTACACCGAAAATGGTTTAAGTTCTGTTGAAAGAATTCAAGACTACACAAATTTGAAGCCAGAGGAAGCATTTGAAGCGAACGTTACAGGTAATTTTAAGCAAACCTAGAATTTTATAAAAGTTTCTTGTGGTTTGTAGAATGTGTGTAATATGACAGTCCTTTTTTAACTCGGTATATATATATATATATATATATATATATATATATATATATATATATATATATATATATATATATATATATATATATATATATATATATATATATATATATATATATATATATATATATATATATATATATATATATATATATATATATATATATATATATATATAATGTAAATTCTTTATCAATCGAATTTCGTTATCCTGCTTGAATGGTTACAAGGATTTTCAACTCAGAAAAAAAACATTACCTGTAAAAGCAGCTTCACCAAATATTATTTTCTAATAAGAAAATACCTGAAAAAAATTCGTTGTACATTGTGATCAATCTTTCGTTGGGAAGATTTATACAGTACATAATAATATTATTATTCCTTGCATGTGGTAGTCTAATGATTTACAAATTATATTTTAGACTGTCGTGTCTGTATGGGGGTATGTCGATGCCGAAGGTCTCGGAAAAGAAAACAACATTCCGTTTTGAACTATGATAAGGAAAGATTTTTGCCCCGAATTCGGGATCATCTTTTATTCGAAAACGTGTCACTCTATTACAATGATTCTAATCCCGTTATTAAGGATATTTCATTTAGCATTCCAGTTAAGCAAAAGGTATATTATTTTTTAAAACTGTTTTTTTCCCCTTTTTATTTAGAATTATTTGTTTAAAATTTCCATAATATTGAATTATAATTTATGAAATTACAAATACAGTACATAATTATATGAAATGGGTTCTTGATCATATACTGGAGTGTTTGTTGAACTTATATTTAATGAACATTCTTATCCATCTTTTTCACATGTACCCACATACTTCTCCACTTAGTTATTAAATAAATGAGGCTAAGCAGGTAGTTTGTTGAGGATTCCTTAATATTTTCTCTCTCTGCTTTTGACATTCACCCTCCTGTTAGAAAAAATTTTAATCACTTAGAATAAGACATCTATAGGTTTTAAAAGGATTCTTCTTCTGAATACAGGTAAAAAACTTTATTTAAACAGGTTGGTATCTGTGGTCGTACTGGAAGCGGAAAGAGTAGCATTCTGTCAGGAATACTTCGCATGTTGGAGCGGCAGGAAGGAACAATCTTTTTAAGCGGGATGGATACTTTAAAAGTTCCTCTCACAGTTCTCAGGAAAAATATTTCAGTTGTTATTCAAGACGTGTGTGTATTCGAAGATACTGTGAGGTAATATATATATATATATATATATATATATATATATATATATATATATATATATATATATATATATATATATATATATATATATATATATATATATATATATATATATATATATATATATATATATATATATATATATCACTTTTTTATACTCTATTTTTTATCCTTCTGACCCATTCGTTACTGGGGGGTCAAACTGATCCCAGGAAATTTACTACGTCAGCCTGCTGTACTTAAATAGTGCCCTGTGTGTTGCCAGAGTGGGGTATTTCTATAATAGATGACCAGTTGTTTCTGGTTCTAGTTGACTTTTTGGTACTTTGGGGATTTAGTATAATGCAAATTAAATTTATGTTTATATTACGTGTAAGTTGGGGTGATGTGCCAACCTCAGTCTGGGTAACCGCAAGTAATGATCGTAAATATGCGTTTGTTTTGATTTGTTTTGTAGAGGGAAGAATTTTTCTATGGATGTTGCTGTAATATGAAACAGAGGATGATATAGTGGGGATCTTAGTCGGTTCCTTATTTAGAATACTCAGATAAAATTGTCTCCAGCATGTCCTTGTGGTCACTTATGAGAGAATTCTAGTTTCATCGTTCAAATGTTGGGTTGATTGGTCATGGTGTAGTTGGTTATATTAGTAGATCTGAATTTTAGTTTATTTATTTATTCTTAGTTTTTGTGTAAGTGGGTTTTCTATATTGGAAAGGAGGGAGGTGGTGTACCAAGTTGTGGATGTGTAACTGTGTGGGTGTTATGAACTGTTTGTATGCTGTGGTGAAGATGCTAAAATCATTTTTTGAGAGTGCGTAAGATATTTATTTTCTTGTTTACAGAGGTATGTGATTAATTTTTTGCTGCAAAGGTGAAATGAGTTAAAAGCTACACGGATAGGATTCCTGAAGTCTTGTTTAGAGGTATTAGGCAAGTTCGTAACTGTCAATTCTTTCACACGAGGCAAAATTGTAGATTGGCACTCCCCGCCCTTTCAAAATTTTTAAATTTTGCTTGTCTTATTTTGCTGTCACATGTTTATTTCAAAGCAAAGGAAAAAATACAATACAATATATATATATATATATATATATATATATATATATATATATATATATATATATATATATATATATATATATATATATATATATATATATATATATATATATATATATATATATATATATATATATATATATTAGTTATATATCGGATGAAATATCGATGCGGATGTCTATTTTTTCACATCCGAGGATGCGGATGCGGATGATTTTTAATGTTCTACATCCGCGGATGTAGAACAATAAAGCCTATAGGTTTGTATATATATATATATATATATATATATATATATATATATATATATATATATATATATATATATATATATATATATATATATATATATATATATTATATATATAATATTCACATTGCCACAGCTCAGGCAGAACCCTTTTCAAGGAGGGAGTGTTAGATCAATAAGAGAATAAGAAAAACCCACAAGTCCTACCTAAACTCAAATTTCGTAGGTGAGCACAGGCGTGGGAATTAAAGTAATGGAGATTAAATACGGCAGGAAGCACAGAAGATAGGAGAATTCCCCAAAACAGAGGTAGCTGGAAAGAAGTTGGCTATGTATCCATTTATTGGAAGTTTGTGTGTGTCTGATAGCACTGTGGGTATGGATGGACTTTGTTTCATGATAATTATGTCGTTAGTATAAGTTATGGATTTTGTATTTGCTGTATGGGGGATAGGTTGTAAACTGGTTAAAGGGAAGAGGGGATAAAATGATACCCTAAAGGACATCTTTTCTGAGTTTTATTGTTTTGTGTAAGTGGTTTTAATTTGACAATTTTTCTGTTCGACCTGGTAAGAAATTTGAGAATCCCTTTTTGTTAATGTTGGGTATTTGAGAGACTGGAATTTTCTGAATGAGGACATACCTTGGGACAGTATCAAAGGCTTTGTTTATGTCTCTATAAGTATGAGTTTTTTGCTAATGCCACTGATGATATTTTGGTAGATTCTATTAGTCGTCATGTGAATTTTTTTTAAAAAAAAATCTGTGTTTGTTAGATTTAACCTAAAGTATACGCATTAATAATAATTTATGAATATTATTTTTGTTACCATTAAGTAAAGACAATGTTCCATTATGTAGACTACCCATGTGATAATATTTGTAATCTCATTCTACTTTGTGTGTTGTAACACGCTGTTGTCCCATGTAAAATACTTGTAAATAAAGGCCTAGGTAAGAGTAGCTGTTTATCTGTGTCCTGCCTTATGTAATATTAGCATTTATGTTTCCGCCATCAAGTCAAATATGCCAACAGTGTTGAAAGTCTGAGTGTATGAATACTTGAAATTTAATGAGTATACATTTTTCCATCAATTTTCACAGGGTGCTTGTGAGGAATATTAGGCGATATGAAGAGGATAAACTTAGGTCTTTAAAAGGGTTTAATTTTAGTTTCCGAATTTTTTTTCCACTTTGGGTGATAAAGTAAAATTCCCAAGATTTACGAGGTCCATTCAAAAAGTATCAGACCTTTTCGTTTTCCCTCTGTGTGTGTAGGTGTCAAAGACCTTCCTGCGCCCGCGTAAATTTTTTCCCGTATGTAGAGCGTCAGCAGCTGCATGTAAGGCCTTGAATGAAAACGAGTGGCGTACATCAAATGAATTTTCAGGGGCAAGGAAATGACTGGATGACTTGAACAGCGGGTTTGCCTCGAATTTTATATTCTTATTTTCTAAGTTTTAGTTTGAATAAGCATTGATTGTTGGTCCAAGGTGTTTTAAGCGTAGGTTAGAAATGCTGTCTCTTCCAGTAACTGGGGATATTTTGATATTTGATTCCTTTTATGGTGCGTTATGTTAAAAAGGGGGCTTGGGATTTCTTTTAGGAGTGTCTATTTTAGGTGTCTAATAATTTCCCAGTTGTTTTGCTGAGTTGGCTTAAATGATATGTTTGAATAGTGCTGTGCTAATATGTTGCAGTGTTGTCTTTGAGATGGGAGAGTTTCTTGGGGCTATTTCTTTTATGGTTCACGAGTTGAATTGAGGGTTATGAAGACATTTGATGACTTTCCAAGTTTTTTTTTTTGTCGTTTGGGTTAGTTACAGTAGTTTTCTTCTCAATATATTCTTTGATTTTGTTTGATTTGTGTGTTGTTATTAATGCTAAAATTTATATGTTTAGGGAGTTTATTCGTATGATAAATTTTGTGTAGGTTCGGTGTTATAGTAGTTTGTTCCTATCTTTAATTAGGTCACATTGTTTTGGATTCAATGAAGGGTTATACTGTTTATAGTACTCCATGGACATGTGAAGGTTAGAAGAGCCTTTGTTTGTTATTTTGGTGAGGGTGACAGAGTTTTAAATTCAGTGCTGTGTCCGATGAGTATGTATGCAGTGCCCAAAGTTTCGCAGTTTGTTTTTTGTGGATTGTGAATGTAGTTGTTCTTTTTATTAATTTCTTTGTTTTACATGTTATCAAGACGGGAAATATAGATATTAGGTCTTCATTTATTTGTTTGGATGTAGGGATGAGGATGAAAAGGTTCTTTCTGATGCAGATGGGGTCTGACTATCTTGAAAGGTGGTCGTGTGGGAATGTTTTGGTACTTCAAAATATTTAGGGATGAATAGTTTTTCCCTAATGTATATTTCTCTGGGAAGATTTGGGGAATCCTGGTACTAGACTGTACAGTGAGCAATGAAGTGACCCCAATGATTAGGTTAATGATTGTGTTAAATTAAGAAGGGCTAACTTTGCTTTGTCATATTAGGACAATATACTGAAGTGGAATGATTAATATTTACATTGATTGTTATGTGGAAGCGTGTTAATTAGTATTCTGAAGGATTGAATATTCATAATGGAATCGTTTAAATGGTTTATTTAAGTGATTTTCTTATGGTTTGTGCGAATTTGCGGTTATTGTGATTGAAGCAGGGTTATTGATAGACAATGACCATGTATAGTTCTGATGAGGTGAAGTTATGAAGGGTGAGCATTTGTTTTTGTATTTCCATCTGTAGCATTTTGAACATTTGATTGATGGTTTATTGTTTGTGATTTATTTGGTGCATATTGAGCAAATGCATCTGATGGCGTGGTGTGTGGTGGCGGTGTGTTTATGGGTATATTCTCGACTTCTTAAAGTAAAAGGGAAGTAAGAACCGGGTTATTACCTCTGTATAGTGAAAATGGAGAGGGACATGCCCACTTCGGCATGCAGGAACTGGGTACTCCTTTCCGCAGTGACTCACTTTGGAGTGTTGGTTTGGTTCGAGATTTGCTCCTTCTCGTGGAGGTACCCTCTCATCCTCATCCGCAATTGGGAGCACAGGAAAGCTAGCGATTTTCTCCATATATATATATATATATATATATATATATATATATATATATATATATATATATATATATATATATATATATATATATATATATATATATAATATATATATATATATATATATATATATATATATAATATATATATATATATATATATATATATATATATCTGTAGATTTAATGTTGATCCTGAAAATACCCATTCAGATTCTGAAATCTGGTCAGCACTAGAGAAGGTACATTTAAAGGAAATGATTTCAAACATGCCAGAAAAATTAGGTGAGTGTGAAAGGGTTAAACACTGTGAGTCATTTCAATTTTAATCGTTATTCATTTTTTCACGAAGGGACGATTTTTCAAGAATATTCTTTTGCTGTCAAATTTTTAAGTCGGTTTTACTTTCATTTGATTTGATTTGATTTTTTTTTGTGGCGTTGTCCGATTGGCTAAACTAGCAATATTTTACATTTTGTTAAATGTTTAGAGACATTTTTTTTTAATATATATTCCTTGTTACACCATCTTTGCAGAGAGCTTGATAGGTGCTGGTAACTTAACATTAAGTTCAGGACAAGCTCAACTCTTGGTGATATCGAGAATACTTTTAGATAAGAGAAATCTGCTTCTACTGGATGAATTTGGAGCACATCTCGATGCTGAAACAGAGAGTAGAATACTAGTCATGATAAAAGAGGAGTTTGTTGATTCCACTGTAATTATGGTGACGGTAAGTCTGTTTAATATATATATATATATATATATATATATATATATATATATATATATATATATATATATATATATATATATATATATATATATATATATATATATATATATATATATATATATATATATATATATATATATATATATATATATATATATATATATATATATATATATATATATATATATATAATACTTCATTTACGCGAGAGAATGAAATCCAGAACATGATTTATTCATCGTTTACAGAGTAGGTCTTAGTAATAATTAAAAGTGTAAAATTTCGTTGAAAGACATTTTATCTAAGTCCTTACCTTAATTAATGTATGACTGACAATTCTTCTGTCCCGCACATTTTTTCTTCACATGCGTTGAATCATGCGCTGTTAATAAAATACCTTTCATTATTTAACCATAGCTTCAAATATTGATTTTGTCCTTACAATCTTCTCCAGTGGTTCCCAAACTTTTCCAGATGAATCACTAGCTCTACCCCCCCCCCTTTCACACACATGCGAACACACACTTTCTTTTATTTTTGTATTCTTCAAATTGAAAACAAGAAGATTAAACACAAAGATGTATTTCACAAATAAACCTAGCTTAATAAGCCATCTCATTTAGCTGGTAATTGAAATACACGGCTAAAACGGCTAAATTTTAGCAGTTTTAGCTATGCAAGCAATATGGAAGGGTAAATCAACATCTCACCAGTGACCATAAGTAACATAGTTTATTCAACTTCATTGTCTTCACAGTTATTCTTAATGGGATGGATGGTGCAAGAGAGATGTAACTTTTTGATATTGCAATGACATTGATTTTAATTATATGATAAGAAGTTGAATAAAATGAAATTAAGTAGTAAAATAATAGTGTTAAGATACAAATTATGAAAACTTAACTAAATACTTAATGAATTCATGCAACTGTTTCATGGGTGACTTCATGTAATTAAGGATAAATTTTTTTTAATAGAAATATGCATGATTAAATATGAAGCACCTTACAATTCGCATAATTACATAATATGAGTCTCAGTTGATAAAGTATGGGACACCGGGAAAGCTAAGGTCGTGAATATTAAGTTTGTTGCTTGTGGAATACAATATAATTAGCCCTAATAAAAATTATTCAAAGTGAGAGGACTTTTACCTTTTAGTTTTATGTCACCTACAAGATGAATTATGCAATAATGAATGATAGATTGTCAAGCAATACGACTAGTTTAAATATTATGTGTAGGCTACATGTTATCCACAGAGTTATTTGAATTTACGACATAAATGCGAATATGAGAGAAGATGGCGGAGTTAAACTTACTCAAATCATTTAACATTTGTTTATCTATTTCTCACAGTGATCACCATCAGAGACTTATGTCAGTTCTTGACTAATGAATATTTGGGTCTTTGCTTGTTACTTAAGCATAAGATTTCATCTTTCAATTAATGATCATAGATTTAGTTTGACTTATAAGAGATTGTGTCGATAAAAATAAAACAGTGTGGTTTGCTAATTTTTTGCTCAAGTTTAAATTTATAGTACAAGTGTACAAATATCAATCTTTTGTTTTTGAACCTTTATTTACATATCTGGTTAAAAACAAAAATTCTTTGAGAGCAAACTCTTTTTTTTTTTTTTTTTTTTTTTTTGATAGTAAAA